>BGPR01047881.1:0-11687 GCA_013235015.1 Araneus ventricosus | reverse complement strand
CTGTTAAGAAATACGTAATATCTGTTAAGAAATACGTAATATCTGTTTTCATATCGTCGCTTAACAAGCAACACCACCGATCTCTATTTTTTAAATTTCAAAGAGGAAGAAAATACTCAATCTTTCACAACCAATAACGAATATTTCTGAATTTTTTTAACATCTAATAGGAACATGAGACTATATTCTCCTATTAGATGTGAAAAAAATCATAAATATTTGTTATTGGTTGCGAAAAATTGAGTATTTTCTTCCTCTTTGAAATTTCAAAAAATTGAGATAGGTTATGTTGCTTGTTGAGCGAAGATATGTTTAAGTGCTATAGATAGACATCCATGAAATTAAACAAGTTTCATTTCAAATCTAGTGTTTATGATATATCAATCAATAGTGTCTGAATCTAAATCTTAGGAAAATACGTATGAGTAATTTCAAAATAATTTAGAAACAAAAGCAACATTTTTGTACTTTGTGTATTCACACACTGCTTAGTAAATCTCATACTGACAACTTAAACAATCAGTGAATGTTTCAATACTAATAAGCCCCAAACATTCGTTCAAGTAAAGAACGAAGAGCCCAAATAGCACTGATTCTTTTCCATCCCCTTTTGTTAAACATAATTAAGTAAGTTTCCTTTCATCCAGATGGGTTTGGAAGACAAGGAGATAGAACTCTCATTTCAGCAGAACCCATTTCCTTGTAATAAATCCCTCTCATATACATCCATTTTTACGGGGGTAGGCTAAACAAAAAGAGAACCCCGCCCTGCCTAGGCATCCGGTTAATACTAGAAGACAGGCCACCGCGACAAATAGTCCCTATTGCGAACAACACGTGATGATCCCCCATTACAGGGATACGAAAAACAAAGGCACTCTTTTATTAATAATTATTTACATTCCATAATATCATTGGAAAGGATGCGTGATTAAAAGTGACTTGGAAAGCTTTGTCTCAAATAACAAAAGTTTAAGAACTGTTGGCTCATAGAGAAGACAGATTTGGAAAAAGATATTAATACAGCCTAAACTCTCATCAATTTGTAAATAAAATCCCTAGTAATATAATCAAATAAATCTCAGAGTTGCTTTATTTCATCACTTGATGAATTATGTTGATCTTAGTAAGCGTCTTGAGTTTTCATAAAACATTCAAAACACTTTGGAGAGTTT
This sequence comes from Araneus ventricosus, assembly GCA_013235015.1. NCBI lineage: Eukaryota > Metazoa > Arthropoda > Arachnida > Araneae > Araneidae > Araneus > Araneus ventricosus. The sequence goes on along the minus strand of BGPR01047881.1, from coordinate 10,512 downwards.
AAAACTATGTTTATTCTACAGATATCTACCAATGACCAATTCATTTTGAAATTTGTTATAATTTTATACCATAAATCAATTAATATTGCAACTAATTGTGAGATATTAAGACGTTAACCATCTTTAAAGGATAAAAATTAAGAAAGGTAAATGAAAATATGTTTTCGCTTAATTATTATAGAAAAGCAGCAACTGTTTCAGATTGCTTAAACTAATATTATTCATACCACTGTTATTGTGTAACATTGTTTGACTTGCTAGAAAATCTGATAGTCTGGAACTCAAACTGAAACTGCATATGATTTTACTTGACAAAAGCAATCTTATTATCAGCAAGGCTGTGTTGGTGATTGAATTATACTGCCGACGTGAGCAAAAAGTTGCATTAATAGATGCACTAGACGGTTTTCAGACATTTCACATCAGGCCGCTCACTCAGCTAGATGATGTAAGAATGCAACAGAACCTCAAAGATGCCAGCTATGTTTGTGAAAACACGGGGAAATCTGTTTATTTTGAATCTCACAGGAAAGGAAGAGGAAAAAAGGTTGAAGAAAGGTTTTGAGATGAAAGGTCAAAACAAGGAGGTTTCGATACGTGCAGGTTTAAAAGTATAGATTTTTTCATGCTTCACAAAGAAAGAGTTATCTACACATTTTAATTGAAACAGTTCATGTTTAAACAATTAATGACCAAGTCGTATTTTTTCAATCATATTTTGTATAGGGGAAAGTCGGGTAAGATAGCGACCTTAAACTTTGGGGATTTTTCCCGGATTTAACATTCATTGCAGGAGGATTATTGTTTCGGCAAAATCTTCTTCAACTCTTTATTTGAAAGTGAATTTTTTAAAATTTTTATTTTCAAATTTTAGACCCCAAAATATCATTTTAGAAAAAAAAAGTCATTTTCGTCATCTTACCTGCATAGTCAGGTAAGATAACGAAATGAGATATCAATTCAATTCAACATTCATATTCTATAAAAAAAAACTATTTAAAACTGTTAAGATCACATCTTGATCATAACAAATTGCACATAACAGAAAACAAACATAATCGGATTAAAGTAACAGCACACAACAAATGAAATATTACAATCGAAATTTGAGATTCAAACCTTAAGAAATGAAATCAGTTACAAAAATCGCACCGCCATGGATTTTGATTTTGTCCCAACCAATACATGTGGAATAGGGCCAGAGCTTGCACATAAAAAATTGGAATCCCAATTCCGTTTTTCCTTGCTCACTGCAAATGATGCATTCTTCATTATTGAGGTCCTCTGGGTCCAGATTGTCATCAGCGTTAACGTAAGGAAATTCAAATGAATGAATTGAGTTTTCAGACTCAGAACATTAGAAGTCGAGCTGTCGCTTAGCTACTTTCTTCTTTTATGTAGAATTTTTAGGAGGTTTGTTGCGTTTAGTCTTATTAACTTCAGCCTTCTTCAACTGTCACAGTTTTCGTATATATTCTTTTCCCTATATCTCCTTTTTTAATGACATGCTCATTTTTCGCTGGAGTGCCAGTGAGTTGCAGGAATTGCAAGTGGCAATCAGGTAGCACGACGAGCTCATAAATTAACGCAGAGCAGTTTGTCATTTTACCCTCCACCTAATTCGTCATCTTAACCGACTTCGCTTTTTAATTTCAAAAAAACATTGAAAGATATCAGCTCATCTGAAAAAATAAAATAATACATCATTAAAAACGTTTTGATTAGCTCTTTACGAATATCACATGTATAAATAAAAATATTTACTCCGTGAACGCTATCCCTTACAACAACATCCGGAAGGAACATCCAAAAGTTGCGCAGGAACAACTCGAAAACAAATTACCATGTACTGTGAATCACAATAATAACGGGATGAAATCCTTGGGTGTGACACGGGTAGCTGGTCGCTATAGGTGTCTGATGATGCAGAATCAGGGTATTCATCTAGGGTAATTTTCGAGAAAAATCTAATTCATCATCTAACACTCTTCGTCGTCTTACCCGACTTTCCCCTACTAGTATTGCATGTCCTGAAATCAACTGGAGAATTACTAAAAAAATCCTGCCTGAAAATTTTACGTTTTAGTGCCTTCTAAGGCTAGAGTCCATATTTAGGCAAAGTCCTATTAATGCCAAGAAACCTATCAAAATCTTAAATTAAGTGAAATTCCAAAAATAAAAATATTCTTACAACTTTGTTTGCTGATCTATTTTTTAAATACAAGTAAACTAATTGATAAATTAGTGAAGAAGGAATTCCTTCAGTTAGTTTCTAAAATTATTTCGCATCCACAATTACGTGAGCAACCACTAAAAGGCACCTATGATTTTGAAGTAAGTGTAATATAGATCTCAAATTAAACTTTTTGATAAACTTGTTAAAATGGTACATTTCATTGTTGAGATGATAGATTCATCAGAAAATTTCTAAAATTATTTCTCATTTACAATCACTTAATGTACGACTAAAAGACACCTCATTTCTAAGCAATGGGCGTGATACGAATTTCATATGAAACTTTTTGTAATGATGTACGTTTCAGCCCCATATTTAGTCATTATTTTATAGTTATTTTGATATCTATACAATGGTACACTTTAAATTAAAATTGTAGTTCGGTTTTGCCTCAAAGCAGATTTTCCAGGTCTAGAGAAGCAAAAAGGATTTCTTTCATTTACTTTATAAATTCGGACTTTTCAAAAAGCAATATCAAATGAGAATCAAATATATTTCAATTCATTTGAATAAGATACTAATATTCATGTCATCTATATTCATCTTATTTCCGCCAAAATATTTTTTAGAAGTTAAGAAAATATTTTAAAATCATCATTGGATTTTTTTAAAAAAAATCCTTTATTCTCTATGAATATTCAACAAGTCGAACAACAATAGCTGATACCGACTCAAATGAAAACTTTCGGAATTTTTCCAATGTTTAGGAAGGGGCTTTTAACTATTCATTAAGGACAACTTTTTATTCGTGATTATAATTCTGCTGAAAGTGTGATTTGATATATATATAATAGTAGACTTTAAATTAAAATTTTAGCTCAATTTTGCCTCTAAGCAGATTTTTGAAAGAAGAAAAAATAAATTCTTTCATTTAATTTGTTATCCAGGTGAACTTTTCAAAAAGCAATACCAAATAATAATCCAAAAAATTTCACCTCTATTTGAATAAGATACTAATATTCCAATAATCTAACTTATTTCCGTCAATATACTTTTTAGAAGTCAAGAAAATATTTTAAAATCATCATTTGACACTTTTTTTAAAAAAAATCCTTTATTCTGTATGGATATTCAACAAGTCGAACATCAATAGCGGTTCAAATGCAAACTTTCGGAATTTTTCCCAGTGTTTCGGAAGTGGCTTTTTAACCACGCATTACGGAAAACTTTTTATTCGTGATTCTAATTCTGCTGAAAGCGTGAATTGTGAATAAATGCACAATTTCTCTAATTGGTGCCCGCCAGCTATCTTTTTCCCTCACCAAAAACACACTCAATTCTTATGCTTTAGCCTTTTTGGAAAATGAACTTTTTTATTGCTCTCAAAGCTACATTCGATGGAAAAGAAAGGAGCTGACTTTTGAAGAAAACAAAAGTAACCGCAACAGTAAAGAATAGAGTAATTTTCTTTCTTTTCTTGACTAAGCAAAGAAAAGCTTTAATTCTATTACCAGACAAAGCTTAGACAGTGGCTTATCGTACCAAGAGGAATAAAGGACTCATAAGATAAAAGACTTTTTTTGCATTTTTTGAACGAGCTACAGCAAAGATCGTTTCTAAATTCCTTTTATAAAAGTATTTTGGTTCCAAATCTATAATCGTGGTTCATATTTGCATGTTTATTTGGTATTAATTATCTGAATATTTAATCAGGTAAGGCTTAATGTGACATGTACTCAGTTAAATAAAGCGATAGATTCCCAAATTATGCATTTAATTATGTTTAATATTTATTAAATAATTTATCATGCAGAATGCCAATTCAAAATTGGGCTTAAGAGGAATTACAATTAAAATTAAGCATTATATTATCAAATAATAAAATTAAATTCTGTTTAATACTTAATAAATATTTATAAAAATACATATACTTATTGAATGTTGGCTTAGTGAGACATAACCCAGTTAAAATAATGGAACAGCATGGAGTGTTTATTTAAATGGAAAATATCCTGCATTTATTATTCCGTATTGGAAAACAGATGGTTAAAAATGCAGAGCAAACGAACAATTTATTGTGCATATCAATTGATCACAGTAAAATCTTTTCTGAATCTACACAAGGGAACGGATCTCGCAGCTTTGAACCAAGGTTAGTCCATATTCTGAACTTCGACACTACACTAGCGAGAGGAAGTATTATCTAATCTTATATAATTTAATAAGCTCCAGGTCCATGGTGGAAAGCTCCATTGTTGAATCATGTCTCGATAGCGCAACCCTCTGGAGTTGTGACTCTGGCGAACGCGATCCAAAGACAAAAATCTGGCACTAAGTCATTGCGGTTCTATTTAGCGGGCATTTATTGCTATAGAAAGTGACCAGAAGTCAAATTATCCACCGCCCTGTCGAAGCATCAGAGGTGATCTGAAAGATAGTCTTCGAGACGTTAACTGAGGGTGAAGTCCTAGAAGCCATCACCCGCCACTGCACAACCCCTCCAGTAGGGGTACGTTCCGTCATCGGAGTAGAGGTAACTGAACCTCACACCATTTCTGTACCCACTAAGGAAGCGAGAATCCGTGTACTTCTCCGGAGGCTTCTTATCCAATTACTCGTGCCGGACCTGGTGAGAGAGTTATAGAAAGTAAAAAAGTCATTTCAAAGCTGGTGTACGTCTGTCATAGTTGCAAGTGTTATGTAAAGATTTACTGAATTTAAAAAAGAATTGCAGTTAATCTTCTGATAAACTACTCGAACAAAACTTTTAACTGAAGGACCAATTAATATAAAGTGAGAGGGCTTAGACCTTACTTGTCCACGAAAATATCCAAGAAAATTTAATTGTGAAAGAAATTATGTATAAAGCAAGAAAGTAATCCACTTACAGGAGTTAAGGGTATGATTTGTAGTCAGTTTGCTCGCGATTAACCGCAGAAACAATGAAACAAAGAACTTCTGTATAAGACAATGACTATCAAAAATAACCCGTTATCAGGTACAATGAAGTCCAAGTTCAGATATCCCTCTTTCTGTTCTATGTGACTATTAATATTAGAATAAAATACTGATAATTTCATTGCTGCTTCTCCGTGCTGATTATGACTACTCTATTCGAAAGAAGACTCATCTTGTTCGCCCCGAATTAAGTATTGACTGTCGATTACATTTGTTTTATGACCTGATCGAATTTTAATCCACGCCCGCCTTTTGAAATCAGATATTTTTCTTTAGAAATAATAATTGGAAACGTTAATCAAAGATTGATTCAGTCTCTAACTATAACATTCTAATGAAAAATGAAGAAAATTCAGTTTTGAATCCTTAGGGGAAAAATTTCCAAAAGAACTTCTATCTACGAAAGTCGAAAGAAGAAATACAGTATTATTGATACCTGTAGTAGAAAGTAGAAAGACGTGAGAAATAAAATGTGCTCCTCATGAGAAATAAAATGTGCTCCTCATGAGAAATAAAATGTTAATCTCCATAGAATTTGTGAAATGAGAATCTACTAAAATGAATTCCGCTGAATGAACTTCCGCTGGAAATCCATTGACAGTAAATACTGAAACAGAAACAATCGGAAATCTCATTTTAAGCACGGTTATAATTTAAAAAGTTGTTGTTGATGATGATCCCCGAAGATCAGCAGAGCTACATCAGGTCCATGAGCCTGTGCACCCTAAAGAAATCCAAAGTCAATAGAGGATTAGAAACAAGATCATGTTTGGAAAGCCCCAGGCATGAAAGAATATGATCAAGTGTGGCCTGTTCTGCAGTACATTTTGGGCAGATCTCAAAACACTTAGAATTACCAGAGAAAGTTAAATTTCTGATATGCCCACTAAGGAAGCGAGTAAGAGTTGTTTGGTAGCGTCTGCTGCAGTCAATTGATAGACAGCCACCTGGTCGAGAACCCTGATACCAGTGATGCACCAGTGGAATGAGCCAGATAGTTTTATTCCTGCTGTTAGCTCTGGAGAAAAAGCTCCAAGTAGGTGAGAGGTGCTGAAGGCACTGAAGCATCATCAGCACCTGCTTTAGCGAGTGCATCTGCAATCTCGATACCTTGGATGTTGACATGAGAAGGAATCCACTGCAGGTGAATCCGGTAAGATACTGAGAGACTTTTAAGTTTGTTAAGAATATTCATTCCTGTATTATCTCTTACTCTATGCCAAATGGACAAATGTTGGATAGAACTTCTGCTATCTGTTAGTATCAAAAATCTCATTACTGCAAGAGAAGGATGAGAGTGCGTCAAGGCCTTCATCTTTGGCTATTAGTTCACTGCGAAAGACATAGCAGAAATCGGGATTCCTCCTCTGAATTTTTGACTCTTGATTATGTGTTTTAATATAAATCCCACTGCCCGTACAGCCACTATATTTCTTGCTACCATCAGTGTACACCTTGACTGCATCTACTGGAACAAACTCTACAGCCTTGACTCTCGAAATCGTACTTCTGCGTACTTGAAAGATTGGTGTAATAACCAAAGTCTCAAGAGGAATAGCCCTTTTAGCCAAGTAATCTCATGCAATCTAATCACCAACACAGTGGAGCAACGCCACTTGACGCATTTCTTCCATACTAATCTTCCTGTTCAAATTAATAAGCAAAAAAGACCATCCCACATATTTAACACAACTGGCCCTTGCAATAATTAATGATTAAAAAAGTTACTTAAGCTTAAAGCAAACGGGCATTTTTCGTAGATTAATACAAAACTCCACCCATGGATAAACTTTCAAGTTCTACCAAATGCAGAAAAAATAAATAAATTTATATATTAAATATAATTATGTAACAAAATAAAAAGTTGTTCATCTTGATGAATCTAGCGATTACACGGCTATAAAACATGCGTAATATTAGCCTTGATGAAACAATTTATCTTGTCACATATTAAGGCCCTAAATAAAATTTAAATCAACAGAGTACACAGGTATTTTCGTCTGTAAAATTATTTTAATGTATGAAAAAGGTATAAGTTTAATTAGAAACATTTTAAGATTCGACAAATGATAAATACGTGAATGATTAATGTTTACCTTAACAATATAAAAACACGTTTACTCTACAGTTTATCAAATATATCGTGTGAAATCAGAAATAAACTTTTTTTACCGGTACTTTAAAAGCTAGGGAGTCGTTTATTGACTATAAATACTTTCTTTGGAATAAAATTTCTTTATTTTTTACATCTTATAATTTAGCGAGTCAGTTAAATTTGAGATTAAAATAGATTTTACGTCATCTCAAAAGATAAACAATTTTAGCTCTATATTTCAATTGAAAAATTTTAAAGAGTGTAAAAAATTCTATACTTAACTTATTTTTACTATTAATTAAAAAAACAAGCTTCTGTTTCAATTTTGAGATTATTCTGAAATACAGTTAATAAATTTCAAAGGGAAACCATGTTGGTGATTCGATTAATTGGGATATAATTCGTTTGTCCCAAACTTCTACTTTAATTACCAGCAGGTCGAAGAATTCCAATTTAATGGAATATCTGACTAATTGGAATATATTTAGTTTTCAAATTGATTTTGTGCTTTTTAATTTAGCATTAGCTGGTGGTGTTTCCAGTGTTGATGTAACCAGCTTTAATTATATCCAGTAAAAGTGCGCCATATATATCTCATTAATTATTCTTATTGCAACAGGACACTAAAAATACGTAATTTCGAATATTTTGATGAAATTAATTAGAATCAATAATAAATTATCTCATTTATGCTACATATTAAGACCAAAAGAATTGAGACGTATCATTAGAACAGTTGATGAAATTGTTTACGTCCTTTTATGATGGTGAAATTTTATTGTATTACAAAATGGAGTTTAAAAGTTCAGATTTCAAGCCTTTTTATACTGAATAAAAAATTTTAATTCAATTTTTTTTTAAATACTTGTGGTTGTACCGATGTAAACCGTATTTATTAGAGGTTTACTATGCGATTTTTTGCATTTCATGGGATTTTAAGAATATCATAGTTTGGAAATGTGGATGAAAATATTCAATTGCGATAGAAAAATTAAAATATACTTAAATTAGTTATGTCTGCACTGTAAAAAAAATCCCGTAAAATTTACGGTTTTAAACTGGCAGCTGGGTTGGTTGTGCAAAACCGTAAAAGTTACGAAGTAAATCCGTAGGCACAACGGTTTTTTACCATACAGGAACAAGTTTTCCCGTAAAAGTTAGGAAGTAAATCCGTAGTCACAACGGTTTTTTACCGTATGAAATTAAGTTTTCTCCGTAAAAATTAAGTCATCGAAGTAAGTGACGTCACCGACTGAGTTGAGTTGTTTTTCTCCTTCTGTTCGAGTTGAAATGTGCTGATGTGTATTATCAATTAGGAATATTAATTAATCAAGGCTTAATTATTAATTTCAATTAGTTTAATTAATATAATTCTTAATTAAACTTACTTGGACGATTTCGATGCAAGATGGTGACAAAACTTCTAACTCCTCCGAGCCGGGGATCGAAACCGCGTTCATAGAAATAAAAGGCAGCCGCTCTAACCACTAGACTACCGGAGCCTTCATAAAATGAAGTAAAAATAATCTATTTGAGTTTTAAAGTCACTATAGCTCTAGTGGCGCCACCTAATGGTGTAAAAATCAACTATTGCCTGAACATGTGTTTTGAGGTTAGCTTTCATGAGTGACAACAGGTTACTGCAACATGTGTAAACAATAGCGGAGATGGAACCCTATTAAAAACATGAAATGAATGCAATAAAATTACATTTAAGAAAAGGGAAAGTTATCATACGGAAAGCAATACCGTATGACGAAAAATAGAATTTGAACTGACGGTTTTAAACCGTTTATGGCTGGAGCGGAAAACGGTGAAAAACCGTTTTGTCAACAAAACAGCTTTAAACCGTCAAATATACGGAAAAAGTCCGGGAAAAAAAACGGATATTTTTTACAGTGTGAGATAACTTGTATTAGAGTTATATTATGGAAGATAATTTTAAAAAAAGATAATTTGTTCGAATTTGAGGGTATATTGTATTAATCCAACTAAAACTCATAGAATACTTGAGGTATGTATAGATTCCATGTAATTTCAGTATTGAAAAATAATGTCTGAAATACTATAATTCCACGCACGGCTCCGACAGTAGAGTAAAAAAAAGATAATTTGTTCGAATTTGGGGATATATCGTATTAATCCAACTAAAACTCACAGAATACTTGAGGTGTGTATAGATTCCATGTAATTTCAGTATTGAAAAATAATGTCTGAAATGCTATAATTCGACGCACGGCTCGGACAGTAAAGTGGCAAGTAATTTTATTTCCCATCTCATAAAAATCTTACATTAATATATCAAAGGGATGTATTTGAAGAAATGCTATAGCCTCTTCATTCTTCTATATAGAACTTTCTATTAATTTTCATTCATATTTACACGAGCAGCCAAGCCTGAAATTAGTTGTGTGTAATTAATTTTAGCACATCATTTAAAAAGTTTTATTTTGCAGAAATTGTCTCAAATATTCCAAGATTTGTGTTTGTTTTAATAATTTTGCACCTCGTTTGAAATAAAATCCGACACATATAAACAAAACTCTCCATTCAAGTAGAAGCAATCCGAACTCAAACTTTAAGTCAAAAATGAGTTTCCCCCAAGCCGCATTGGCTGACCGAGTTCTTCATCTGACCTTTCTTTCTATTTGCATTTATATAACACGAACGGCGACACCTGAAAATGTTCCCTGAAAAAAATCAGTAAGAAAGAGAGTCAGAAAAAGAAAATAAAAATCTGGAGGCAGGCTCATTTTCCAGCCGACTCAACGCCTAGCGAGTCATGACGTTAAAAGGGCTTTCGTAGTCTCCTGAGGAAGGCACTCAAGAAATTGAACGGTTGCTGTAGGATTACAAAGAAATCCAGCAGGGAAACTGTTTCCCTTAGTTCCTAGGGGGAAGAAAGCTCACAGGGAGTGAAGGGTTTAGTTAAAATGAAGCTTTAGTCCAAAACTCTTCCGTTGCCGCCATGTTTTGGGTAAATAAACTTTAGCGGATTGGCCCTTGGTAAAGTTGCCGAGAACTTCTTTCGGCAAGGAATAATTGGCTCCAGGAAAAGCAGACTGACAAAATATTTTTCAGACAGAAAATTGCTATTTTTAAGATTTTTTTCTTTCGATTAATTCTAAGGTTTCGTGACTTTTCATCAGAAGGCGGTAAGCCCTCAAGCAATGCCACCCTTCCAGTTATTGACGGCAGAAATTTATTTTTCTCTTGACTATAGTAATGCCTTTTTCCCGAATAAATAGATCGAGATTTTAAATTTTACTGTGGTGGGAAGTTT
>BGPR01047880.1:0-11687 GCA_013235015.1 Araneus ventricosus | reverse complement strand
CTGTTAAGAAATACGTAATATCTGTTAAGAAATACGTAATATCTGTTTTCATATCGTCGCTTAACAAGCAACACCACCGATCTCTATTTTTTAAATTTCAAAGAGGAAGAAAATACTCAATCTTTCACAACCAATAACGAATATTTCTGAATTTTTTTAACATCTAATAGGAACATGAGACTATATTCTCCTATTAGATGTGAAAAAAATCATAAATATTTGTTATTGGTTGCGAAAAATTGAGTATTTTCTTCCTCTTTGAAATTTCAAAAAATTGAGATAGGTTATGTTGCTTGTTGAGCGAAGATATGTTTAAGTGCTATAGATAGACATCCATGAAATTAAACAAGTTTCATTTCAAATCTAGTGTTTATGATATATCAATCAATAGTGTCTGAATCTAAATCTTAGGAAAATACGTATGAGTAATTTCAAAATAATTTAGAAACAAAAGCAACATTTTTGTACTTTGTGTATTCACACACTGCTTAGTAAATCTCATACTGACAACTTAAACAATCAGTGAATGTTTCAATACTAATAAGCCCCAAACATTCGTTCAAGTAAAGAACGAAGAGCCCAAATAGCACTGATTCTTTTCCATCCCCTTTTGTTAAACATAATTAAGTAAGTTTCCTTTCATCCAGATGGGTTTGGAAGACAAGGAGATAGAACTCTCATTTCAGCAGAACCCATTTCCTTGTAATAAATCCCTCTCATATACATCCATTTTTACGGGGGTAGGCTAAACAAAAAGAGAACCCCGCCCTGCCTAGGCATCCGGTTAATACTAGAAGACAGGCCACCGCGACAAATAGTCCCTATTGCGAACAACACGTGATGATCCCCCATTACAGGGATACGAAAAACAAAGGCACTCTTTTATTAATAATTATTTACATTCCATAATATCATTGGAAAGGATGCGTGATTAAAAGTGACTTGGAAAGCTTTGTCTCAAATAACAAAAGTTTAAGAACTGTTGGCTCATAGAGAAGACAGATTTGGAAAAAGATATTAATACAGCCTAAACTCTCATCAATTTGTAAATAAAATCCCTAGTAATATAATCAAATAAATCTCAGAGTTGCTTTATTTCATCACTTGATGAATTATGTTGATCTTAGTAAGCGTCTTGAGTTTTCATAAAACATTCAAAACACTTTGGAGAGTTTAAAACTATGTTTATTCTACAGATATCTACCAATGACCAATTCATTTTGAAATTTGTTATAATTTTATACCATAAATCAATTAATATTGCAACTAATTGTGAGATATTAAGACGTTAACCATCTTTAAAGGATAAAAATTAAGAAAGGTAAATGAAAATATGTTTTCGCTTAATTATTATAGAAAAGCAGCAACTGTTTCAGATTGCTTAAACTAATATTATTCATACCACTGTTATTGTGTAACATTGTTTGACTTGCTAGAAAATCTGATAGTCTGGAACTCAAACTGAAACTGCATATGATTTTACTTGACAAAAGCAATCTTATTATCAGCAAGGCTGTGTTGGTGATTGAATTATACTGCCGACGTGAGCAAAAAGTTGCATTAATAGATGCACTAGACGGTTTTCAGACATTTCACATCAGGCCGCTCACTCAGCTAGATGATGTAAGAATGCAACAGAACCTCAAAGATGCCAGCTATGTTTGTGAAAACACGGGGAAATCTGTTTATTTTGAATCTCACAGGAAAGGAAGAGGAAAAAAGGTTGAAGAAAGGTTTTGAGATGAAAGGTCAAAACAAGGAGGTTTCGATACGTGCAGGTTTAAAAGTATAGATTTTTTCATGCTTCACAAAGAAAGAGTTATCTACACATTTTAATTGAAACAGTTCATGTTTAAACAATTAATGACCAAGTCGTATTTTTTCAATCATATTTTGTATAGGGGAAAGTCGGGTAAGATAGCGACCTTAAACTTTGGGGATTTTTCCCGGATTTAACATTCATTGCAGGAGGATTATTGTTTCGGCAAAATCTTCTTCAACTCTTTATTTGAAAGTGAATTTTTTAAAATTTTTATTTTCAAATTTTAGACCCCAAAATATCATTTTAGAAAAAAAAAGTCATTTTCGTCATCTTACCTGCATAGTCAGGTAAGATAACGAAATGAGATATCAATTCAATTCAACATTCATATTCTATAAAAAAAAACTATTTAAAACTGTTAAGATCACATCTTGATCATAACAAATTGCACATAACAGAAAACAAACATAATCGGATTAAAGTAACAGCACACAACAAATGAAATATTACAATCGAAATTTGAGATTCAAACCTTAAGAAATGAAATCAGTTACAAAAATCGCACCGCCATGGATTTTGATTTTGTCCCAACCAATACATGTGGAATAGGGCCAGAGCTTGCACATAAAAAATTGGAATCCCAATTCCGTTTTTCCTTGCTCACTGCAAATGATGCATTCTTCATTATTGAGGTCCTCTGGGTCCAGATTGTCATCAGCGTTAACGTAAGGAAATTCAAATGAATGAATTGAGTTTTCAGACTCAGAACATTAGAAGTCGAGCTGTCGCTTAGCTACTTTCTTCTTTTATGTAGAATTTTTAGGAGGTTTGTTGCGTTTAGTCTTATTAACTTCAGCCTTCTTCAACTGTCACAGTTTTCGTATATATTCTTTTCCCTATATCTCCTTTTTTAATGACATGCTCATTTTTCGCTGGAGTGCCAGTGAGTTGCAGGAATTGCAAGTGGCAATCAGGTAGCACGACGAGCTCATAAATTAACGCAGAGCAGTTTGTCATTTTACCCTCCACCTAATTCGTCATCTTAACCGACTTCGCTTTTTAATTTCAAAAAAACATTGAAAGATATCAGCTCATCTGAAAAAATAAAATAATACATCATTAAAAACGTTTTGATTAGCTCTTTACGAATATCACATGTATAAATAAAAATATTTACTCCGTGAACGCTATCCCTTACAACAACATCCGGAAGGAACATCCAAAAGTTGCGCAGGAACAACTCGAAAACAAATTACCATGTACTGTGAATCACAATAATAACGGGATGAAATCCTTGGGTGTGACACGGGTAGCTGGTCGCTATAGGTGTCTGATGATGCAGAATCAGGGTATTCATCTAGGGTAATTTTCGAGAAAAATCTAATTCATCATCTAACACTCTTCGTCGTCTTACCCGACTTTCCCCTACTAGTATTGCATGTCCTGAAATCAACTGGAGAATTACTAAAAAAATCCTGCCTGAAAATTTTACGTTTTAGTGCCTTCTAAGGCTAGAGTCCATATTTAGGCAAAGTCCTATTAATGCCAAGAAACCTATCAAAATCTTAAATTAAGTGAAATTCCAAAAATAAAAATATTCTTACAACTTTGTTTGCTGATCTATTTTTTAAATACAAGTAAACTAATTGATAAATTAGTGAAGAAGGAATTCCTTCAGTTAGTTTCTAAAATTATTTCGCATCCACAATTACGTGAGCAACCACTAAAAGGCACCTATGATTTTGAAGTAAGTGTAATATAGATCTCAAATTAAACTTTTTGATAAACTTGTTAAAATGGTACATTTCATTGTTGAGATGATAGATTCATCAGAAAATTTCTAAAATTATTTCTCATTTACAATCACTTAATGTACGACTAAAAGACACCTCATTTCTAAGCAATGGGCGTGATACGAATTTCATATGAAACTTTTTGTAATGATGTACGTTTCAGCCCCATATTTAGTCATTATTTTATAGTTATTTTGATATCTATACAATGGTACACTTTAAATTAAAATTGTAGTTCGGTTTTGCCTCAAAGCAGATTTTCCAGGTCTAGAGAAGCAAAAAGGATTTCTTTCATTTACTTTATAAATTCGGACTTTTCAAAAAGCAATATCAAATGAGAATCAAATATATTTCAATTCATTTGAATAAGATACTAATATTCATGTCATCTATATTCATCTTATTTCCGCCAAAATATTTTTTAGAAGTTAAGAAAATATTTTAAAATCATCATTGGATTTTTTTAAAAAAAATCCTTTATTCTCTATGAATATTCAACAAGTCGAACAACAATAGCTGATACCGACTCAAATGAAAACTTTCGGAATTTTTCCAATGTTTAGGAAGGGGCTTTTAACTATTCATTAAGGACAACTTTTTATTCGTGATTATAATTCTGCTGAAAGTGTGATTTGATATATATATAATAGTAGACTTTAAATTAAAATTTTAGCTCAATTTTGCCTCTAAGCAGATTTTTGAAAGAAGAAAAAATAAATTCTTTCATTTAATTTGTTATCCAGGTGAACTTTTCAAAAAGCAATACCAAATAATAATCCAAAAAATTTCACCTCTATTTGAATAAGATACTAATATTCCAATAATCTAACTTATTTCCGTCAATATACTTTTTAGAAGTCAAGAAAATATTTTAAAATCATCATTTGACACTTTTTTTAAAAAAAATCCTTTATTCTGTATGGATATTCAACAAGTCGAACATCAATAGCGGTTCAAATGCAAACTTTCGGAATTTTTCCCAGTGTTTCGGAAGTGGCTTTTTAACCACGCATTACGGAAAACTTTTTATTCGTGATTCTAATTCTGCTGAAAGCGTGAATTGTGAATAAATGCACAATTTCTCTAATTGGTGCCCGCCAGCTATCTTTTTCCCTCACCAAAAACACACTCAATTCTTATGCTTTAGCCTTTTTGGAAAATGAACTTTTTTATTGCTCTCAAAGCTACATTCGATGGAAAAGAAAGGAGCTGACTTTTGAAGAAAACAAAAGTAACCGCAACAGTAAAGAATAGAGTAATTTTCTTTCTTTTCTTGACTAAGCAAAGAAAAGCTTTAATTCTATTACCAGACAAAGCTTAGACAGTGGCTTATCGTACCAAGAGGAATAAAGGACTCATAAGATAAAAGACTTTTTTTGCATTTTTTGAACGAGCTACAGCAAAGATCGTTTCTAAATTCCTTTTATAAAAGTATTTTGGTTCCAAATCTATAATCGTGGTTCATATTTGCATGTTTATTTGGTATTAATTATCTGAATATTTAATCAGGTAAGGCTTAATGTGACATGTACTCAGTTAAATAAAGCGATAGATTCCCAAATTATGCATTTAATTATGTTTAATATTTATTAAATAATTTATCATGCAGAATGCCAATTCAAAATTGGGCTTAAGAGGAATTACAATTAAAATTAAGCATTATATTATCAAATAATAAAATTAAATTCTGTTTAATACTTAATAAATATTTATAAAAATACATATACTTATTGAATGTTGGCTTAGTGAGACATAACCCAGTTAAAATAATGGAACAGCATGGAGTGTTTATTTAAATGGAAAATATCCTGCATTTATTATTCCGTATTGGAAAACAGATGGTTAAAAATGCAGAGCAAACGAACAATTTATTGTGCATATCAATTGATCACAGTAAAATCTTTTCTGAATCTACACAAGGGAACGGATCTCGCAGCTTTGAACCAAGGTTAGTCCATATTCTGAACTTCGACACTACACTAGCGAGAGGAAGTATTATCTAATCTTATATAATTTAATAAGCTCCAGGTCCATGGTGGAAAGCTCCATTGTTGAATCATGTCTCGATAGCGCAACCCTCTGGAGTTGTGACTCTGGCGAACGCGATCCAAAGACAAAAATCTGGCACTAAGTCATTGCGGTTCTATTTAGCGGGCATTTATTGCTATAGAAAGTGACCAGAAGTCAAATTATCCACCGCCCTGTCGAAGCATCAGAGGTGATCTGAAAGATAGTCTTCGAGACGTTAACTGAGGGTGAAGTCCTAGAAGCCATCACCCGCCACTGCACAACCCCTCCAGTAGGGGTACGTTCCGTCATCGGAGTAGAGGTAACTGAACCTCACACCATTTCTGTACCCACTAAGGAAGCGAGAATCCGTGTACTTCTCCGGAGGCTTCTTATCCAATTACTCGTGCCGGACCTGGTGAGAGAGTTATAGAAAGTAAAAAAGTCATTTCAAAGCTGGTGTACGTCTGTCATAGTTGCAAGTGTTATGTAAAGATTTACTGAATTTAAAAAAGAATTGCAGTTAATCTTCTGATAAACTACTCGAACAAAACTTTTAACTGAAGGACCAATTAATATAAAGTGAGAGGGCTTAGACCTTACTTGTCCACGAAAATATCCAAGAAAATTTAATTGTGAAAGAAATTATGTATAAAGCAAGAAAGTAATCCACTTACAGGAGTTAAGGGTATGATTTGTAGTCAGTTTGCTCGCGATTAACCGCAGAAACAATGAAACAAAGAACTTCTGTATAAGACAATGACTATCAAAAATAACCCGTTATCAGGTACAATGAAGTCCAAGTTCAGATATCCCTCTTTCTGTGCTATGTGACTATTAATATTAGAATAAAATACTGATAATTTCATTGCTGCTTCTCCGTGCTGATTATGACTACTCTATTCGAAAGAAGACTCATCTTGTTCGCCCCGAATTAAGTATTGACTGTCGATTACATTTGTTTTATGACCTGATCGAATTTTAATCCACGCCCGCCTTTTGAAATCAGATATTTTTCTTTAGAAATAATAATTGGAAACGTTAATCAAAGATTGATTCAGTCTCTAACTATAACATTCTAATGAAAAATGAAGAAAATTCAGTTTTGAATCCTTAGGGGAAAAATTTCCAAAAGAACTTCTATCTACGAAAGTCGAAAGAAGAAATACAGTATTATTGATACCTGTAGTAGAAAGTAGAAAGACGTGAGAAATAAAATGTGCTCCTCATGAGAAATAAAATGTGCTCCTCATGAGAAATAAAATGTTAATCTCCATAGAATTTGTGAAATGAGAATCTACTAAAATGAATTCCGCTGAATGAACTTCCGCTGGAAATCCATTGACAGTAAATACTGAAACAGAAACAATCGGAAATCTCATTTTAAGCACGGTTATAATTTAAAAAGTTGTTGTTGATGATGATCCCCGAAGATCAGCAGAGCTACATCAGGTCCATGAGCCTGTGCACCCTAAAGAAATCCAAAGTCAATAGAGGATTAGAAACAAGATCATGTTTGGAAAGCCCCAGGCATGAAAGAATATGATCAAGTGTGGCCTGTTCTGCAGTACATTTTGGGCAGATCTCAAAACACTTAGAATTACCAGAGAAAGTTAAATTTCTGATATGCCCACTAAGGAAGCGAGTAAGAGTTGTTTGGTAGCGTCTGCTGCAGTCAATTGATAGACAGCCACCTGGTCGAGAACCCTGATACCAGTGATGCACCAGTGGAATGAGCCAGATAGTTTTATTCCTGCTGTTAGCTCTGGAGAAAAAGCTCCAAGTAGGTGAGAGGTGCTGAAGGCACTGAAGCATCATCAGCACCTGCTTTAGCGAGTGCATCTGCAATCTCGATACCTTGGATGTTGACATGAGAAGGAATCCACTGCAGGTGAATCCGGTAAGATACTGAGAGACTTTTAAGTTTGTTAAGAATATTCATTCCTGTATTATCTCTTACTCTATGCCAAATGGACAAATGTTGGATAGAACTTCTGCTATCTGTTAGTATCAAAAATCTCATTACTGCAAGAGAAGGATGAGAGTGCGTCAAGGCCTTCATCTTTGGCTATTAGTTCACTGCGAAAGACATAGCAGAAATCGGGATTCCTCCTCTGAATTTTTGACTCTTGATTATGTGTTTTAATATAAATCCCACTGCCCGTACAGCCACTATATTTCTTGCTACCATCAGTGTACACCTTGACTGCATCTACTGGAACAAACTCTACAGCCTTGACTCTCGAAATCGTACTTCTGCGTACTTGAAAGATTGGTGTAATAACCAAAGTCTCAAGAGGAATAGCCCTTTTAGCCAAGTAATCTCATGCAATCTAATCACCAACACAGTGGAGCAACGCCACTTGACGCATTTCTTCCATACTAATCTTCCTGTTCAAATTAATAAGCAAAAAAGACCATCCCACATATTTAACACAACTGGCCCTTGCAATAATTAATGATTAAAAAAGTTACTTAAGCTTAAAGCAAACGGGCATTTTTCGTAGATTAATACAAAACTCCACCCATGGATAAACTTTCAAGTTCTACCAAATGCAGAAAAAATAAATAAATTTATATATTAAATATAATTATGTAACAAAATAAAAAGTTGTTCATCTTGATGAATCTAGCGATTACACGGCTATAAAACATGCGTAATATTAGCCTTGATGAAACAATTTATCTTGTCACATATTAAGGCCCTAAATAAAATTTAAATCAACAGAGTACACAGGTATTTTCGTCTGTAAAATTATTTTAATGTATGAAAAAGGTATAAGTTTAATTAGAAACATTTTAAGATTCGACAAATGATAAATACGTGAATGATTAATGTTTACCTTAACAATATAAAAACACGTTTACTCTACAGTTTATCAAATATATCGTGTGAAATCAGAAATAAACTTTTTTTACCGGTACTTTAAAAGCTAGGGAGTCGTTTATTGACTATAAATACTTTCTTTGGAATAAAATTTCTTTATTTTTTACATCTTATAATTTAGCGAGTCAGTTAAATTTGAGATTAAAATAGATTTTACGTCATCTCAAAAGATAAACAATTTTAGCTCTATATTTCAATTGAAAAATTTTAAAGAGTGTAAAAAATTCTATACTTAACTTATTTTTACTATTAATTAAAAAAACAAGCTTCTGTTTCAATTTTGAGATTATTCTGAAATACAGTTAATAAATTTCAAAGGGAAACCATGTTGGTGATTCGATTAATTGGGATATAATTCGTTTGTCCCAAACTTCTACTTTAATTACCAGCAGGTCGAAGAATTCCAATTTAATGGAATATCTGACTAATTGGAATATATTTAGTTTTCAAATTGATTTTGTGCTTTTTAATTTAGCATTAGCTGGTGGTGTTTCCAGTGTTGATGTAACCAGCTTTAATTATATCCAGTAAAAGTGCGCCATATATATCTCATTAATTATTCTTATTGCAACAGGACACTAAAAATACGTAATTTCGAATATTTTGATGAAATTAATTAGAATCAATAATAAATTATCTCATTTATGCTACATATTAAGACCAAAAGAATTGAGACGTGTCATTAGAACAGTTGATGAAATTGTTTACGTCCTTTTATGATGGTGAAATTTTATTGTATTACAAAATGGAGTTTAAAAGTTCAGATTTCAAGCCTTTTTATACTGAATAAAAAATTTTAATTCAATTTTTTTTTAAATACTTGTGGTTGTACCGATGTAAACCGTATTTATTAGAGGTTTACTATACGATTTTTTGCATTTCATGGGGTTTTAAGAATATCATAGTTTGGAAATGTGGATGAAAATATTCAATTGCGATATAAAAATTAAAATATACTTAAATTAGTTATGTCTGCACTGTAAAAAAAATCCCGTAAAATTTACGGTTTTAAACTGGCAGCTGGGTTGGTTGTGCAAAACCGTAAAAGTTACGAAGTAAATCCGTAGGCACAACGGTTTTTTACCATACAGGAACAAGTTTTCCCGTAAAAGTTAGGAAGTAAATCCGTAGTCACAACGGTTTTTTACCGTATGAAATTAAGTTTTCTCCGTAAAAATTAAGTCATCGAAGTAAGTGACGTCACCGACTGAGTTGAGTTGTTTTTCTCCTTCTGTTCGAGTTGAAATGTGCTGATGTGTATTATCAATTAGGAATATTAATTAATCAAGGCTTAATTATTAATTTCAATTAGTTTAATTAATATAATTCTTAATTAAACTTACTTGGACGATTTCGATGCAAGATGGTGACAAAACTTCTAACTCCTCCGAGCCGGGGATCGAAACCGCGTTCATAGAAATAAAAGGCAGCCGCTCTAACCACTAGACTACCGGAGCCTTCATAAAATGAAGTAAAAATAATCTATTTGAGTTTTAAAGTCACTATAGCTCTAGTGGCGCCACCTAATGGTGTAAAAATCAACTATTGCCTGAACATGTGTTTTGAGGTTAGCTTTCATGAGTGACAACAGGTTACTGCAACATGTGTAAACAATAGCGGAGATGGAACCCTATTAAAAACATGAAATGAATGCAATAAAATTACATTTAAGAAAAGGGAAAGTTATCATACGGAAAGCAATACCGTATGACGAAAAATAGAATTTGAACTGACGGTTTTAAACCGTTTATGGCTGGAGCGGAAAACGGTGAAAAACCGTTTTGTCAACAAAACAGCTTTAAACCGTCAAATATACGGAAAAAGTCCGGGAAAAAAAACGGATATTTTTTACAGTGTGAGATAACTTGTATTAGAGTTATATTATGGAAGATAATTTTAAAAAAAGATAATTTGTTCGAATTTGAGGGTATATTGTATTAATCCAACTAAAACTCATAGAATACTTGAGGTGTGTATAGATTCAAAGTAATTTCAATATTGAAAAATAATGTCTGAAATACTATAATTCCACGCACGGCTCCGACAGTAGAGTAAAAAAAAGATAATTTGTTCGAATTTGGGGATATATTGTATTAATCCA
The DNA here is from genome assembly GCA_013235015.1 of Araneus ventricosus. Taxonomy (NCBI): domain Eukaryota; kingdom Metazoa; phylum Arthropoda; class Arachnida; order Araneae; family Araneidae; genus Araneus; species Araneus ventricosus. The sequence continues at coordinate 1,137 of BGPR01047880.1, read as the reverse complement.
ACTAAAACTCATAGAATACTTGAGGTGTGTATAGATTCCATGTAATTTCAGTATTGAAAAATAATGTCTGAAATGCTATAATTCGACGCACGGCTCCGACAGTAAAGTGGCAAGTAATTTTATATCCCATCTCGTAAGAATCTTACGTTAATAAATCAAAGGAATGTATTTGAAGAAATGCTATAGCCTCTTCATTCTTCTATATAGAACTTTCTATTAATTTTCATTTATATTTAAACGAGCAGCCAAGCCTGAAATTAGTTGTGTGTAATTAATTTTAGCACATCATTTAAAAAGTTATATTTTGCAGAAATTGTCTCAAATATTCCAAGATTTGTATTTGTTTTAATAATTTTGCACCTCGTTTGAAATAAAATCCGACACATATAAACAAAACTCTCCATTCAAGTAGAAGCAATCCGAACTCAAACTTTAAGTCAAAAATGAGTTTCCCCCAAGCCGCATTGGCTGACCGAGTTCTTCATCTGACCTTTCTTTCTATTTGCATTTATATAACACGAACGGCGACACCTGAAAATGTTCCCTGAAAAAAATCAGTAAGAAAGAGAGTCAGAAAAAGAAAATAAAAATCTGGAGGCAGGCTCATTTTCCAGCCGACTCAACGCCTAGCGAGTCATGACGTTAAAAGGGCTTTCGTAGTCTCCTGAGGAAGGCACTCAAGAAATTGAACGGTTGCTGTAGGATTACAAAGAAATCCAGCAGGGAAACTGTTTCCCTTAGTTCCTAGGGGGAAGAAAGCTCACAGGGAGTGAAGGGTTTAGTTAAAATGAAGCTTTAGTCCAAAACTCTTCCGTTGCCGCCATGTTTTGGGTAAATAAACTTTAGCGGATTGGCCCTTGGTAAAGTTGCCGAGAACTTCTTTCGGCAAGGAATAATTGGCTCCAGGAAAAGCAGACTGACAAAATATTTTTCAGACAGAAAATTGCTATTTTTAAGATTTTTTTCTTTCGATTAATTCTAAGGTTTCGTGACTTTTCATCAGAAGGCGGTAAGCCCTCAAGCAATGCCACCCTTCCAGTTATTGACGGCAGAAATTTATTTTTCTCTTGACTATAGTAATGCCTTTTTCCCGAATAAATAGATCGAGATTTTAAATTTTACTGTGGTGGGAAGTTT
>BGPR01047878.1:0-11688 GCA_013235015.1 Araneus ventricosus | reverse complement strand
GTCTAGTTCATAGTCCTCGAGTCAAGGTCTAACAATAAAGAGGGATTACATTTTCTATTTGTTAAAACGAGCTCAGAGCATCTGAAGTAGAAGTCTGATTTTACTCAAATATACATGGAGGGAATGCTTTCTTCTTAGAGAACTTGCAGGGGAAACGGGACTATATTAGAGTATCGCTTGAATTAAGATTAATCATACCCACAACATCTAACCCGTCCAAAACAAAAATGGATCAAGGAAGCACCTATCTCTCCTCCAATTTTTGAACAATGACAACATCCATAGGATACAACCCATAACCTGCTTCTTGCAAATCACTTACATCAACCAAGCCAAGCTATGACCCTTTAGCTCACCAATGGAATTTATTATCACTCGCGACTAAATGATATTTCTTAGATTTGAATAATTAATTGTAAAAAATGAAATTTCTTTTCTTTCATTATTATTTTTCTTCTGGTCATATATTGCATTATTTTTAGTGTTGCGCTTAAGATACTAAACTGGGAAAGCATGCATTTGAAATGTGATCCTGAGCAAATTATTGATAGTCTAAGAAAAAGTGACTTAATTATTTAAAGATAATTTAATTTTTAAAGTAAATCATGTATGCAAAGTGTTAATATAACTAATCTTTTTTGAAATGTACCTTTCAGTTCCAGGAATTGAACGAGTCTTTTAGAAAAATATTACATTATTTAGAAATTTTAATTTTATCTGCAAATTCACACACACACGCACATGCACATGCACACCCACGATAAACAAAACGTAGAAAAATGTTAACAATTTATATGAAATATATTAGAAAAATGTGTCAGTCATTTCTTCTCAACTTAATACTTAATGAAAATAAATAAATTTCTGCTAAGTTAATATTATTGTCTGCTAATAAATATAGAAAATAAAAAGATTCTGGGAAGAAGTAAGTATGAAACTTGCAATTAAATGACATATTTTTAAAATGTAATGTATTTATTTTATGGTATTAAGATCATAATTATTAAACGTTAAAAGACAAAGAAGTAATGAGCAAAAAGTAAGTAAAAAAAGTAATGAGTAAAGTAACTCATTTAGCAAAAACGGAGAAGACACATTTTAATCATGACATTTTCAAATTATCTGAAAATAATTTATTTAAGCAGGGACATTTTAGCATACTTCAAAGAGTGCATGAACAAAAATAAAACATAGTTGCCTTCATTTAAAGTAACCTGCAGTTATTCAAATCATTTTCATCATCATTTACAACTTTTATTTACTTTAGCTAAGAATTTATAAAGTGTTTCATTTCTCAACTATCTCAGTTTCTAATAAATATTATCTGCTGAATATGTTTGGTACAATTATTTTAAAAAGTATTTGAAGTTTCGTCCAATACTGCATGGGAATGAAAAGTAATTCATGTCATTTAACAGGTCCAAATCTTCCAATGACTTCAACAAAATAATTTTAACAAAGTGACTTACAAGATGAAATTAATAGAAAGCAATAGTAATAGCATGATGAATAATGAAAGACGGAAGAATCTTAACAAGAAAAAGAGATTTTTCAACCGCTGACTATTGAAAACATTGTCACAAAAGGATTCTAATAAGAAAATAAATAACAGAATCTGTATGGAACAATAGTCGAATATACATTATTCAAATTCAAACTCTTAAAATTGGAAATCTTCTGAATATACTTTTCAGAGAAATTATCTCTATACACTATTTGTGGTTTACCAGCTCATTTAAAAGGTAAACATCAAGCATAATGTTAGGATATTTGTATTTCCTCTTTTCCAATCTCAAGTCTTAAATTAGTTTCGCTAATGCGTCTTACAGTTGAAAAAAGTTTTTAAATCCTTATTCATTCTTACAATTTCTATCATTGAGGACGTATGTTTCTGACATCTAAAGAGTTTCGGAAATAGTTTCATGGTACTCAATAAAGGCACAATTTTTGTTCCTTAGATAGTAAAAGAATTGCGTGCCACAGTACAAATGTCAGTGAAATTCGTGTTAATTAGAACTTATTTCAAGTATCTTTACGAGCATGATTAATCAGGAGTTAGCGTGAGCTTCTGGTGAAAGTCGATTTTATTCCTTCCATTGACTGATGATATCTGTAAGGTATAGAAATTTATTTTTTAAAGAAATGGATTTCTGTATTGTGTTTGTCGTTAAACGAGTTGGTGAAGGAATCGATTAAACAAGTTATGTTTTGCCATTGAGTAATGTCTTAATGTGAGCTGTCCGGTAGAAACAGTATAGTAATAATAGTATACTTAGTAATAATATACTTAAATATGTAGCATAATAAAATTTCTTACATTATAAGTTGGAAGTTAATAAGTCAGTTAAATTATTTAATTTAAGCGATTTAACCCTTTGATTTTAAAATTTATTTAAACTCCTAAAGAGATGGGCATGCTATTTGAAAAAAAATAATGTTACTCAAATCCATATAAAATGTAATAAGTCATCTGACCGCGGATAGAAATTACGAGGTCCATCCTAATATAGCCCTCGTGTTTTAAATTATAAAATGTAGTGGACATTTAGGATACTACAGGGCGTCAAAGTGTTTTCTTTCCCTTTATTTAAATGATTCTATGGACTAATTCAAAATTTGAATTTCTGAAAGTATGTAAATATATGCACTTATGCAAGCAGTTAATCGAGATAAACTAAAATGGATTTGCTATTTTTATAAATGCATCCAATTCATATCAATGCATGTAAAGGAAGTATTATAGTTCTACTTTAACATAAAAGATAATTGAGGCATTTTGATGCTAAAATCTTTAGTAAAAAAGTACCATTACGCAAGGACACAATAATTTATAAACTTTCGGGATTAATATGTTTATAAATGTAAATATCTTAAGTAAATTATTTTATTGTCCACAATAAAACCTTCGATTCAAATGTTGAAGGAAAAACAAAAATTAATTCCCGGATTGAAATATCCAAAATCCAGTAACTCGATGCATTAGTCAAGCACGTCATTGTAGAAGAAGGACTTAAACAAGTATCAACATTTTATTTCACGGGGTAGCCACTGAAAGACTGGATGACATAAAACAAATATCAGCTTTACAAACGTATGTTTTGAAATTTTTATTATTTTATTTAGAAATATACTCATAAGATTATTTTCAGTGTTGTGTGAGATAAACAATGCTGGTACGTTAAAATGTTGAAAGTATTTTCTGTGAATTCGCATAATTGATCTTTCACTGAATAAAATATCTTAATAAGTTTCACTTCGCTGCTGGACGCCATGAGATGACAATTTAATCTCCATGGAATGTTCCACAAATTATAAAAATAAATATATAAATAAAAAAGATGGAATATAAACAAATTATGACGTTTTCAAACCTTTCAATCTTTCTCTAGCCACTCTGAAGTACCCAATAATTTTATCTTATATGTGTTTTTGATCAAATCTACGAATATAATTAGAGATTGATTTTTCAAAATATTTTTCTATAATTAAAAAAAAGTATATATGATGCATAATGTTCTTGATAATGATGATTTGTACTGAATATGGAGACAAAGAATAATTTTTTCATAGAAATAAACTTTAGACTTATGATCAGAATATACATTATATTTTAACGTTAAAGTTTTAGACGTAGTCTATTGAAACTGTGCTACACAGCGATGAACCCGAACAAAAAACGAGGATGGTTTTTAAGCATGTAATCATCTATGCAAGTTAATGCCATTATACGCATACCCTATTTACTAAGCTGATATAGCGCATAATGATCCTAGGTGGAGTCTGATTTTGAATCAAAGAGTCATCCAGTCGAAGCCAGAAATCTCAGGTGGCTAACATGCTCCTATTAGAACAAGGTATTTTACGTTATCTCCATGACGTTGTTCGATTTTTTCGAATGCCACACAATATCGTGAAAGTATCGTCTCAATATTGTACAAAACCTTGTTCTATTACGGGTCGTCTCTCAGTAGGAGTTTATAAAGTATTTGTAACAAAGTGATATACATTTATCAATAAGAGATAATCTGAGTGTGTGGAACAACATTGGAATGGATTTTCACCCACAACGAATAGTTAGGAAAACATGATTCATAAACAAAGCAAAGACTGTAAGGAATTTAACATCTTTTAAATGAAAATTGAATTTTCCACCATTCTTTTTTATTTTAAAAGAGGCAACTGAAAAAATGATACTGAAATAAAGAATCTTCAGATTATGAAAAAAGTTAAATAACTGTAATGCCTAAGAAGACAACATTTCATAAGTTATTTTAACCGATTATTCTTTCAATTAATTTTTTTGCTAAATCAAAGAATATCAGTTTTAGAAGTTGAAATGTCATATTTTTTTACGAGGTATCTATCGATTTCTATAAATCCAATAGCACGATAAAATTGGGTTCTTTCAAGTAGCCTCCTCTTAACGACGGCTAAAAATTGATTGTGCATTGAAAGGCCGACAAAAGAAAAACTAAAAATGATTCCGAAACAAAGGGATTACTTCAAAGCATTCGGAATATCAATCAAAAAGGAAAAGGGAAAATAACAACCAAATGCCGAACACACATTGATTTCCTTTTCTATTCTTTATTGCCGTAAACATTTTTTCTAAGGTAACTTTTTCCAGTAAATTTAATTTTTTTAAACTTCTCCATGATATTATTCGTAGATATTAGTAAACGAGAAAGATGCAAAAATATTTTTTGTTGCAAATAATTTGGTTTCATTTTATATCAAGCAAGATATTTTCTCCTTATCCTTTATTACCTTAAATTTCTGAAATTCAGATATAATATTTTTACAGTTTTCTAAAACATTGCACAGAGATGGATCATTTGGTTTATCAAGCGTTTTTATTAACCCTCGCACAGAGTTGAGGACATTCGTTGAACGATAAAAAGTAATATTCAGAAAGCATATTAATGTTCTTTAACATGTGAGATAAAATAACTTATAGTAATTTTAAAAACGGAATGTATACTAAATACTCTTCACGTCATAAGTGCACTGTGAGAAGCTAAATACCAGTGATAATATCAGCAAATTCTTCGATAAAAAAATCCCACTGTACTCTCTCTAAATCACCACCTGTTGTAATTTTACAGATTTTTTTTCCTATTTGCATCATTATCTGTTAAAAAGCAACTCATGGTAATATTATCATAAGTTCCGTAGCTGTCTTTGCTATTAACTCTTTAATCCCCATGCGACTTTTTTCCTCTAGCTCTCGGGACTTTGACTTTTTGAGAGGGAACTACATGAATTGGACTCTTCCAACCTGGGTGGTCATTTCCCCCCCCCTACCCACCCCCTGCTATAACCTTCCTTTAAGGCGCAAGGACATGGGCTGTGGTTGGCAAGGATAATTGGAACCCCCTACCTCGCTTATATCCTAAGCGATCTCACAACCTCACCTCCCCTCAGAAGAAGGCAACCGCCTCAGACCGGCCTTCGTTGCTGTTAAAGGGAAATTCTTCTCTCCCGGGGCCTCCCCTCTCGGTATGAGAGGGTTAATTCTTAATTCATGTCAGTAGTATCCACTCTCAACGTCATATCTTAGGCATCATTATTTTTAGCACGAAATAACTCTTTTTCATTTTGCTATTTATTTAAAATTGTTTTTCAGGCAATATTTTACAATCGACTGGGTAACTGGTTGAAAGTTTCGCGTTTCACGCCACCTTTATCGTCAGTCCATATTCTGTTGTAATTTTAGCGTTAGGGTAATCTCGTAAACACTGCCTAAATACACTATATGCCCAAAAGTATCCGGACACTTGCAGATTTTCACATTTTTTAGATTTTCTCCGAAATGGTTTAACTGACTGCCTTTAAACTTCGAGCATGTAAATGACTCACATTTTACATTGAAGATTCGGTCCTGAGGACTATTAGGGGACTGTCTACAAACTAATGAAGACAAAAACGTATTTGGCCCACTCCGCTTTACAGAATACTGATAACAAGATGAAACTTTCAGATATTGTATTGTTTAATGTGCATAATATTTAAAGGAATTTTCGTAAACTCAGCACAAATATGTGGAAAGATATAAAGGTTTTCTTAGAAAATCTCAAAGTTTCCCACCTGTGTTTTGCTTATAACATACAGAGGTTTCTATTATATTATACGAAACCTACAGAAAAGATGACAATATGTTAGAGAAGCATTTTGTAAAAATTTGGGAAAGAAAATTTGAATATTACAGGAATTATGAGCATTTTTAGTAAATAATGTTTTACGGCGCATGCGCGAAACATAGTGTAATTTTTCTTTCACAGCTTTAAAGCTAGATATATAGGGCGATTTATATAAAAAAATTAACTTCATCATCGTTAGTATTCAGAAAGATATCGACATTACAACGAGCAGAATTTTAGCTCCTGTCGAAGAGAAGCTAAAAAATGAGGGGTTGTGCACAAATTTATATTTTTTAAACTTATATCTTTAAATAGTTATATTGAATTGTATAGTGGTTAGAATTTGCTGAATACCCATGAAGACTTATCAATTACGTGCATAACTTAAATTCCAGCTAATTAGGCACTATAAATAACAAAAATTTTATTACTTTAATTATATTATTTACATGATTGTTAACAAGTTACAGATTACAATTTTACGGTCAAACGATATTTTTAAATATATTTCTTTTATGGCTAAACGATTTTTTATCCAATTAATTTCTTTTCTTAAAATATTTTAATAATTCTACATATATATTTTTTATTCATTACGAATATTAGATGTGTTCATAGGTATTCAGCAAATTCTAACCACTATACAATTCAATATAACTATTTAAAGATATAGGTTTAAAAAATATCAATTTGTGTACAATCTCTCACCTTTTAGCTTCTCTTCGACAGGAGCTAACATTCTGCTCGTTGTAATGCCTATATCTTTCTGAATACTTATGATATTGAACTGAATTTTATTATATAAGTTGCCCTATATATCTGGCTTTAAAGTTGTGAAAGAAAAATTACACTATGTTTCGCGCATGCGCAGTAAAATATTATTTACTAAAAATGCTCATAATTCCTGTAATATTCAAAATTTTTTTTCAAATTTTTACAACATGCGTTTCTAACATATTGTCATGTTTTCTGTAAATTTCGTATAATATAACAGAAAACTCTGTACGCTATAAGCAAAAAACAGGTGGGAGAATTTGAGATTTTTTAAGAAATTCTTTATATCTTCCCAAATATTTGTGTTGAGTTTTCGAAAATTCCTGTGAATATTATGCACATAAAAAATTACCATTTCTGAAAGTGTCGTCTTGTTATCAGTAGTCTGTGAAGCGTGGTGGGCCAAAAACGTTTTTGTCTTCATCAGTTTGTAGATGGTCCCCTAACTGCCCTCAAGACCGAATCTTCAATGTAAAATTTGAGTTATTGTTTATTCTTTACATGTCGGAAATTTAAAGGCAGTCAGTTAAACCATTCCGGAGAAATTCTAAAAAATGTGAAAATCTGCAAGTGTCCGGATACTTTTGGGCATATTGTGTATATAATATCAGGAAACTGCCAGAATCTAAAATGACATTAATTGACATATTCGTAATATTTGGTGGATATGCTTTCCAAATTTTAATATGAAACTATTGGTCACAGTTGCTTTTCAATTGTTCAAAATTCTAAGGTAGATATTTCTAATCAAAGCAAAAGTTGCATGTATTTGAAATATGTGATGAGAACCTTCTCATTGTAGAAGATAATAATTGAACATTCATCAACCCAGACTGACACAAACTTCCGGCTACTTATGACTTTTTTTTCTTCTACGTATTTTTATTTTTTCTATTTTGTTTTGTTTTCTATGTTGTTCTGTCCAGTGCATGTTTCTTTTTCATTATTATTTGTTTTTGTACCTGTTTTTTGTTTTTGCCCTTTCTTAAAAAAATAAAATTCACCTCCATCCATCCAAACCGGAAAGGAGCCAAATGGCTCTAAACATGAGGATTCAGGTGGTGGAATGTAATGTAAACTAGGTTATTTCAATGATTTCCTGACAATTTCTATCCAGGCGACTACACAATTTCGATATTTTCATCATCGTATTTATCTTTTTACTTTTATTTTATATAACTGCATCAAAACTTACTTCTTCTAATCTTTTAAATGTTCTAAGAGTTATTCTATTCTCTATTTAGATATTTTCATCATCGTATTCATCTTTTTTTTATTTTATATAAATATAGCAAAACTTCCTTCTTACAATCTTATAAATATTCTAAGAGTTATTCTCTTCTTTATTTAGAAATTTTCATCATAGTACTTATCTTTTAACTTTTATTTTATATAACTGTATCAAAACTTACTTCTTATAATCTTATAAATATTCTAAGATTTATTCTATTCCCTATTTAGATATTTTCATCATTGTATTTATCTTTTTATTTTTATTTTATATAAATGTATAAAAGTTTACTTCTTATAATCTTATAAATATTCTAAACTTAAAAGTAAAAATAAATAATATTATTCGAAAATCTACATTTTCCCTCTATAGTTTTGCTGTGTAAATCAATGCTCAGAAAAAGTGCTATTCAAAAATATCTCTCTGTTTGAAAATAGAATCTGGGGTTTTGTATTTCAAATATGTCACTGCAAGAAAATGGGTCTTAATATTTTTCTTTTAGAGTCAACAGACGTTAAAGGGGTTTTCTCTTAGCCGATAAAAATATATTCTGTCAGGTCATTTTTTCAACCAGGGAAGAAAAATTCCAATGAAAAAAGGTTAAAAGCTGTTTATCTTTAGCATTTTTCTCAACCTGTCGTTGAGCTACAGTTTAGGCCTCTAAGAATGTCCCTTTATTTAACAGTTTACTTACATATATGATGGAAATGGATGTGAACCTTTATCTTATTATTAATTTCTATTGACAAATATTTCTATCATAATTCTGTTTAAGAAAATGCTTTTAGTGTTGAAAGGAGAATGTGGAAAGAAATGATAAGTGTTATCTAATTTATTCGAATATCAAGAGGCAAAAATATTATCGTTGGAATTATTTTCCTACCGGAAGCAAAAATTTCAGTGCTTATCAGTTTCTTTTTCTAATTTATAGTAATAGACACTTTCCAACATTTGAAAGCCTATACAAGTTAACGCATTAAGTTGAAATTGAATTTTCAACACAGTTAAAGCATGGATGTTTAAAATAATTGTCTTTTTTATTTTATTGTTTCTTATAGGCACTTTAGTATTCAAATTCCTCTAAACTGCTTGGTTTTGCCATGGAGAATCAGTTCACAAATCTATCTAACTCAATGTAAAAAAAATCGAAATACAATTTCGTATCTGAGCTTTTTCAAGGTATTTTAAAGCCAGATGAAGATGCAAACTTCTTTTTGGAACTTCAAGATTCGTGCCCCTAAAATTTCTTTACTTCACTTTTAATGTACATAAACATGAAATCGAATTCAAAACTGTTAAGCTGATTAATGCGGTCCATTTCAGTTTAAACATGGAGGACACTATTCATGCTATACAACAATAACCACTAAATAAGCTACTGCAATCAAAATCAAGAAAACTTTTTAGAATTCTTCAGCATTAGTTAGTTCACAGTTGTAGACTCATAGTTCAAAATGCTTTCCGAGGCTTTCGTATCAGTTTGCTTTCCAAATGCTATGTCATTTCTAAGTAGAATGACAAATAGCCATATCTACGTACTTATGGATTGATTTCAGCATAAAACTAATTCATCCACTTTACATTTTCAGTCGCAGTAATGCCATTTGGAATAATCATATTCATTATTTTTTGTCCGGCATCTAACCCTGCCTTTTATGCCAAATAGACATTATTAAATTCTTTGAACTTTCTTCTTTTCTAATATTTATTTATTTCAAATCAATAGTTGGTTGCACAATCGATTTTAACTATTGAGAAATTGCCATGTTGAACTTCACATCATTCAGCGAAAGATGTCAAAATAAACACTAATTTGAACATAATTTGAAAGAAATTGCATGTACAATTTCATTCTTATTATTTTTTATATATGTTAAAATATTAAAATATTTTTGAGCTGTTTTTGGTAAATATGCATTTTAAAATTTGGGTTTTTATTTTCCCTGAAATATCATGACTCCAATTGCCATCAACTTAGATGAACACAGTTCAATTCGCCTTGACGACTGTTCGTGTTGTGTTTGTAGATATTCGTTTGAAGTTCGTATTAATTCTTCTCTATTATATTTTGCATTTTTAAAATAATATTTTAAACTAATTATCAGCGAATTTTTTTAAAAAAAATATTTAAAACTTAATATCAGTATCTGATGTCAGATATGAAGGAATTGCCCATTCGCCTCTTCACACAGATGCAAAAAGAATATGCGAATTATGTATTCAATCCTCTTCGAGAGTAATATGTGAAAAATGCAATGTTTGGTCTTTTGAAAAGTGAATTGTAAACAAACGAAATTGATTTAGTCCAACCCAACAAATTTTGGAGATTTATTATGTATGATGCTCCCGAACGGAGACATCCGACCAACACGAACGAATTGTTGCAGCCAATCCGACAGAAACAAACATTCTTACATTATCACCCGCAAACTGGCGTTGGGGTTACAGTTAAACGCAAATCTTAGCGATACAGGTGCCAACATGTAATGTTTCATTATGTCTGAATAACAAAAATAACTGTTTAAAAGCTTACCATATAAAATATAATTAGTTTAATTATCATCGTGTTTTTTACTTATGAAAAGAAAATGTGTTTACTATTATCAATTACTGTATATTTAGGTACTATATTTTATAATTGTCAATCTTCGTGAAATATTTCAATCACTTATTGTCTTGCGTTAACTCCTAATGATTCCCAAATGGCATCATAACATATTTAACTTCTGCCCTACTTGACTCCCAATGATGCCAATTGGAATCACTATGAATTTTAATTGAATTTTTTCTTCTTTTTGAACTTTCATCTTAAGCCCAAAATGAGTACATTTCTCAAATTTCAGAATGAACTATAAGGCTCTTGGGGCTGAGAGGGTTAAGCCACTAATAAAAAAGTTAATACAAGCATGTTAGTTAATCCTCTTTGATAAATAAACTTTTGAAACGAATGCTATTCAAATTTTCAGATTTTCTTCCTCTATAAATGTTTATAGTTCTAGAAAATTAACATAGAACTTTAATACGTCGAGCGTAATGTACAACATACAAACAGACAAACGTGTATTCAAATGAGGGAAAAATTTTCGTATTCTACACCTCAACTACTGTTTCATTACATAGTACTTTTTTATTTTAGTTTACTAATGAAATTACCACTTGAAATATATGCATGTTACTCTAAATATTACCCACAAATACTTTCTTCAAGCGTAGGTGGTATGTCCAATAGTTTTTCAACACAATGATGATTCAATGACATTGTTTGATAGATAAAAAAATAACATAACATAAAAATAATAGCTTTTTTGAAAAAAATATAACTTTCATAATATAAAATTTTTAAAAGAAAAATTTATTACAACATGCTAAAATACTGATCGAAATGAGAAGTTTAAGTAAAATTTGACTTAATTGTGGATAATATAAATCTCAATAATAAATTAAATACAATTGTTTTTCAGCACTTAATTTACTGAAGTTTATTTTCATGTCAAATAAATTATATATATTAATGCCATTTGCTGTTGAATGATTAGCTATAGA
>BGPR01047876.1:0-11688 GCA_013235015.1 Araneus ventricosus | reverse complement strand
TTACAATACTGGTTTCATTTGCTTTGGCTTTGAACTAATACTATTGTAAAAATGGAATAAAATGAAAATCAAGAATTAGTTCTGCAAATCTTATTAATTCGAATCATTTCACTATTAAGTTAACTTAAGCTAACCGTTACATTATTGATAAAAACCTCCTTGCCTAAACCGGTGGGTTTGGTGGGGGGGGGGGGGGGAGGAGTTGATTGTAAGGAGTACGTGAGAACAAAATGAATAATCAAGGTGTAGGCGCGGGAAAAAAGGTAGGGAAAGCCCTGATCTATATAAATTAAAGGGAAAATTCATAAATAGTTTATACCCTATAGAAATCCAAAGTATTCAATGGATCTTGTTCAAATTTTGCTCACAAATACAACGAAAGAAAGTGAAAGTTTCTGTATAGGGAATAACTAATTAAATAGTTGATTTTTTATTATTTAACATTTCATAATTTACGATAGCAACTGACAAAAACTAGTTTTGTCCAAATAAGAAGTAACAAATGGAATTAAATTTCTAACCGGCTTTAGCAATTAGGGATGAATATTCATCTTCTACTATCAACCTAAAACCCAGCTAATTCCAGGCTGTCCAATTTTGTTTCTAATAAATTTTTGTAAGACAACTCAAGCAGATTCTCTTTTTCTCTCGAAGTATCCCCAGATGAAGCACCTCTGAAGCCGAGTTCGCAAATTCGAATTGAGATCACGGCTCATAAAATTTAAATAAAAATGCGAGAAAAATTATGAAAATATATATAATATCTGACGGCATACTTTGAGAATCACTGTGGTAATGAATTGTAAATTAAAGATTAAAAAGTAGAAAATAAATAAAATAAAATAATTCAAATTTTTAGTATACTGATAGAAATGTTATTACAATTGTTTTTTATAAAATTTATTCCTCTCTTACCAACAGTTCATAATATAACGTCTTCGCGTTAAAAAAATAACATCATTGAGAGCATCCAAAATGCGGAAATATTTCAACCTCTTACATTTTCTGTATCTTTAAAAGATCGCTTTCCTCTCTTTTCAGAATATAATATAAAGCAAACAAACTTTCTCTTTGCGGAGCTATCATCTCTTCTTCTAGAAATATTTTGTCTATTCTTCTTCTAGTCCAAGTATGCAAATTCTTAAACCTCATTGTTGAAGAATTTTCACGAGCCCGTAGCCCGAAGCGACATCTATCGGAATCGACGCACATTTCGCATAGTTTTTTCTCTGTTTCCCTTAATGAGATCTCTGTGAGACATCATCCAGTGTGAAACCTCTTTGTCGTTGCCACTCTAGGGATCGAAATATTCACGCCGACTCGATTTCTGACAATCATCACCAATCCTTTTTGCCCCTCTTTTAATCGTTCTCCACCAAACTTACCCAGGGTCCTTTTTCAGAGCGGGGCCTGGCGGAACAGAGGACCCTTTTCAGGTGTATTGAGATGTGAATTTCTAATTGAAAGTTGCTTTTTGGCCGAACGAACTCTCCAAACATGAGACCGGAAAAAAGAGAGGACGGAAATTCTTTGACGTGATCTTCTTCCAAGACGAGCTAATTAAATTTATCATTTTAAAGCGAGGAGTCGCTTGGGTGAGGTTTTTCCCCGCGCACATCCCCTAACTTTTCTCCCATTTCGTATCAGCCAGGGATGGCAAACAATACACAAACACTGAAGATAGCGAATGTAATTAATTTTAGAACAATGTTATCGTTTGTAGGGAGCGCAACAGTTCCAGGCCCTTGCCTCGATGCACAGAGAGGTAATTTGAAGCAAGGTTTTTTTGTAGAAGAAGTTGGTTTTGAGAGTTTTTAAGTGTTTAAAGAACCTCTGGCGTAAATTGAATTTAAACGGAACTCGTGTCGAGACTTCGCTTTAATTAAAAGACTCCCCTCAAGCCAATGACAATTTATTATTAAAAATTTTGTTGCTACAAGGATGCGAGGGAAATTAAATGTTCGGTCATTGTTCCTTTTATTGGGATACAGAAAAGCTGGGGCGGCTCTTCTAGAAGGGCCTGTTTCTGACGAGAGGAACTCTATCAATATTGCCCCTTTTGTTTGGGTGCCAACGAACTGTTGCTCTTCTCGAAACTCTGTTTCTTTCGTTTCTTTTTGAAGGGGAATTAAAAACCCATTTCTGCTCAGAAAGATAAATTTCTTCCATTAAACCCTCAGCGGACAGATTGTTTTGGTGGAACACTCGAATCAGGTTGGTGCACTTAATTCGCAATCCCGTTTTTACCAACTTTACGTTTATTCAATTATACACAATTCTATTCTAACGTAGGACTACGTTCCTCCCATTGGGGTCTTAAAAAGGAATTTAATTCACACGCCAAAACGCCACAAAAAACATAACTAATGTCTTATTTTAGAAATAAAGGGTAACAACAGAAGTTACAAAAAAATTGAAAATCGGAATTGTAGTTCAGCCATTACTGAGTCGCAAAGTTGGACAAAAATACGCTTGAATTGGTGACTCTATCCTCTATATCTCGGTAACTACATATGTTAAAAACATAACTAATGTCTTATTTTAGAAATAAAGGGTAACAACAAAAGTTACAGAAACAAAATTGAAAATCAGAATTGTAATTAAACGACTACTGAGTCGAAAAGTTGGGCAAAAATACGCATGAAATGGTGACGCCATCCTCTATATCTCGGTAACCACATATGTTAAAAACATAACTAATGTCTTATTTTAGAGATAAAGGATTACAACAGAAGTTACAAAAAAAAATTTGAAAATCGGAAAAGAGCCACGCGAGTAAAGTAGTCCTACGCCTTTAACATCAGCGTCTGTTTGAAAAAGACAACTTCCCGTTATCTTTTATGGTATAATGAGATTAGAGGTTAAATGGATGATCGGGATCTGGGCTGGCCCGGCGGTTCTTCTCATAGTGGTGATGCGGTTTTCCCTGCACTGGTCCCTTCCCGACTTTAAAGACTTAAGAGCCCTTAACGACTTTTTTCCAGGTTGACAATCCAGGTTGAATGGATGGATAATACACACGTTTGTGTCCTAGTTTCAAACACTATATTCGTCGTCAACAGGATTGTCCTCTACATCAAACTCAGAATCGGTTTCCCGGTCGCTACACTCAGTCACTTCACCATCGAGATCTGGTGCATCAGATTCGTTCCCAACAGGTCTTTTCCTGCTGAATTGGTTTTTCTTGCTTAATTAACATGTCTTTTCGTGCTTAATTGGTTTTTCTTGCTTAATTAACAGGTCTTTTCGTGCTTAATTGGTTTTTCTTGCTCAATTAACAGGTCTTTTCGTGCTTAATTAGTTTTTCTAGCTTAATTAACAGGTCTTTTATTCCTGAATTGGTTTTTCTTGCTTAATTAGCAGGTCTTTTCCTGCTGAATTGGTTTTTCTTGCTTAATTAACAGGTCTTTTCCTGCTGAATTGGTTTTTCTTGATTAATTAACAGGTCTTTTCTTGCTTAATTGGTTTTTCTTGCTTAATTAACAGGTCTTTTCTTGCTGAATTGGTTTTTCTTGCTTAATTAACAGGTCTTTTCTTGCTTGGTCTTTTCTCTCAAAACAACCAAATATTGCTCTGGAGGGATTATTTCCCGCCGTTTCGTGATTGTCAGGGTGGGTTATGGAGGCGTTTCATGCACTTGCTTGGGCGATCAGACCGAACTGACTGATGGGAACTATCGGTGAAAGCAGGAAGAATGTTAATGCGAGGTTAGAGTTAGCGCTAGTTTGTATTCGGCTTATTGGTACATAACCACTGGTGCAACGTCTACACCGACTTGTACGCAAAAGGTTAAGTAAAAGATTTTGGATATTTCGAGCATGCTTTTTTCATAATTAAATTTTTTTATTGCTCCCTCATTCCAACTTCAGTTATCTGATTTGTTCCTTTCCTCCAAGCTGAGGAACGAATGAAGTCAATTTGGGGAAACTTTGAATTGCATATTTACGGATCCTACTATGGTTTGGATTGAGGTCGCTTTTCATTGGCTCTGAGCGTCACGTGACTTCGCTTGCTTCTGAATGATGTCACAGGAGCGCGCTTAGTTTGGATTTCGATTTTTATCTTAGCTGTATTGAATCATGGAGAAACCAAAATTATCTTTATCTTGAATTCATCATTCCCTTTAGAAATATCCAAATAATCGTAATTAAAAGATAATTTTGGTTTTTCCATGATACAATAGCTAAGACAAAAATCGAAATCCAAACTAAGCGCGTTCCTGTCACATCATTCAGAAGAAAGCGAAGTCACGTGACGCTGAGAGCCAATGAAAAGCGACCTCAATCCAAACCATAGTAGGATCCGTAAATATGCGTTTAAATTGTTGGTCAGGCATCTTTTAATATATGCAGGTGCAGCTGTTGGCCATGCAATCCCGCCAAACTTGCGCCAATCGACAAAAACAAAAGATAACCATTCTCAGTTAGTTAATTATATTAACGTAGCGTTTCAAACGCAACACGTGGGCTATTTTGTGACGGACCTCGGAATTTTTAACCGATAACCGCTCTCAGAAAATAAAGTAATTGCGCAGTGCATTGCATTGCGATTTGAAAGTCTTTCGGGCTTTCTTATAAAATGTTAAAATTGTTGCTTGAGGTAATTTACTTCTGACCTACAGAGCTTTCAACCTAACTCTCTGACTGCATAATTTTGTTGAATTACTATTTAGATGCAACGTTTGAAAACATGTTCAAATACCGTTGAACTAAGTGAGTTGTTATTTACATGCAGGATTTTATTAGTGTAATATGATTCAACGCTTTAAAAGTATACAAGCAAGCCCATTAGCTTGCAAAAATCTCAGGATGCAGCAGAAAATAGACTTGCTTCCTACCCGTGGAAATCGCGCGGGATACGCAGTCAGAGGGTTAACATATAACAAAAATAAAATATTCTTTAGATGTTATTGGAAAAATAATCTCTTTTTTCATGCAAATTGTTTCTCCTTTTGTATACTTCCGGCTCCGTCGTCATAATCTATACTATTAAAATTCGACTGTGTGTGTGTGTGTGTGTGTGTGTGTGTGTGAGAGAGAGAGAGAGAGAGAGGCTATCTCTCGAACCGCTGAACGGGAAAGCGCGCGGAAAGTACCAAAAGATGGGGAATAATCCAAGGAATCCATTTTGTCCATTTACATTCGGAAATTTTAATTAGTAAAAAAGATATTAATTAAAAACTAATTTACAATACCTTTTATTTTTTCAGCGCATTTCAAACCGTTTTCATTGCTTAAACAAATATTTAATTGCGTGTTTCTGTTTCATTGTTGAAAGCAGCAATAATGCAATATGGATGGCGTTGTGTCCTGGTTTTGGTAATTTATACAAAGAAATAGAGAAATTAAAATCGTTCAAATAGGATTTTTACTAAAAATGTTTTTTTCGTGAGATTTAACTTTGAGATTTCAGGTATGTAGTGCATCTTGCTTCATGTATTTATAAACTGGACGCGGGAATATGAAAAAATATGTATCCCCATCAACGCTGGTTTATCTAAGCGTGTGTGTCACATGACCTCACTTCTTCTCTTCGCAAGGAATGACACATTATTCGAGATAGCCCGTGCAACGCCGGCCATGCAGCTAGTATATACAGGAAGCTTGTCGTTGGTTGTGACGTCGGGCACGGACGTATTCTTAAATCCCACGAGTTTTAAATTCTTGGGTGATCTGAGAGTGATCGGGCAGATAAGTGGAAATGAGATTCGAATACAGCTTGATAGATGGTTGATTTCTTTTTTAGTTCTTATCTTTCAAACCGAAGTTATGGTTTTCAGCTTCTTGTAACCCTTTCAGTCCCAAGCATAGAATTATTCAGTCCAAAATTCTGAAATTTGGGAAATGTACTCATTTTAGGCTTAAGATGAAAGATCAAAAAGAAAAAAGAAAAACAAAACAGAAATACGGAACATTAAAAAAAATACGAATCAGAAATACGAACTTCAAACGAATGTAAACACTATATAAACTGTCATCAAGACGAGTTAAGCTGTGTTCACCTAATCCTGTTGATGCCATTTGGACTCATGATATTTCAGGAAACATAAAAACAGAAATTCTAAAATAAATACTTATCGAAAATAGCTCAAAGAAAATATATTATCATATTTAAAAATAACAAGAATCAAATTGTACCTGTAATCTCATTTAAATAATGTTAAAATTGATTTTTATTTTGACTTTTTTCGCTGAATGAAGCTAAGTTTAAAAAGACAATTTTTGAATAGATAAAATCGATTTAATATAGCCATTTATTGGTAAGAATAAAAAATATATTTTAAAAGAGGAAAATGCGAACAATTAAATGATGCCCATTTGGTATCAGAAGCAGGTTGAGATGCCGAACAAAAATAATAATATTGATGATTCCAAATGGCAACACTGGGACTGAAAGGGTTAATATGTGAAATAAATGGCTTTGATAAAAATAAAAAAACTAGACGTTTCCTTCCATAAGACTCTGCAATTTTCCATCAGATGTATCGGTGGTCTCTTTTTTAATTGGGGTTACCTCATACACGGAACACACATGAATATTTGCTCCACAAGTATCTGCAAAATAATTTTGTACTAATGTTAAAAGTTTCGACGCAGAGAGAGGAACTGATCGGCGGAAATTGATCACCTGCCAGCCGGCTTAATGACCGGCCGCTGCGGAGGGTTTGGGGGAACTTCGGCCGGGCGGAGGGATCATCTGAATGCATTAGGGCGAACATAGCGCTCGCGTTCGTTACGAGTAACAAATGAACAGACAAAAGTTAACACGGCTTTTCCATTTGGTCTCGAGTCGCACTCGCATGCCTAGCACGTCCTCCGATCCTTTTTTCGGGGCTGGCATTTCGATATCGATTAAAGCAATCGCGATCCGTCGGCCGGAAAGAGGGTCGTTAAGATCTTGCGAGAAAACAAAACACGCGGGGAAGGGGCTGATTTATTTCGGGTCTTTTAACACTAACGGGCGGGCCATTCTTCATCCGGGTGGGATGGAATCAACAGTGCAATTAAAAACACCTGTTCGCAGACGTGCCATTCTTTGCACCTTCGCGAGTGAGTTATGTTCGCTGGTGACTCGGGAATTCAGATTTTTTCTTTACTTTCTTGTATATATTACGGTTAAACAAGAATGAAAGGAAAACCTAAGTTTAACCGGTCAAACTGGGGATTACCAAGGCTTTGCGGCTAAAGCCCGAAGATTTCACAATTTCACAACGCTTCCACCTTTAACCGGCTAAAACTGGGTCTAACCAATCCTAGTCCAATACGCTCCTGTTCTCCTAACTGTGTTATGAAAAAGGAGTATCCGCCTTCCGCGACTAGCTGTTCCCAATAATATAGCCTATAGCTGTAATTGCAACTTGGCGAAATAAATTGGCGAATTGACGGTTATAGAGGCTGAGGAACACTGCCAAAGTTTTATTTTGCGATATATCTCGAAAATGGAGATCGGTGGGTGGTAGGCGACCGTTGATGACATATCTAGAGATCATAAGCTTTCATATGAAATAAAAATTTTCAAAACCGGTCCAGTGGTTGTGGGACTGTCTGAAGGTTTTTTCCTCTTACAGAATGCAAAGTGGAGTAGAGTTTTTTCTATTTCTCTCAAAAATGGAGGGTGCTGGGTGGCAGGCGACCACTGATGACATATCTAGAGATCATAAGCTTTCATATGAAATAAAAATTTTCAAAACCGGTCCAGTGATTGAGGGACTGTCTGAAGATTTTTCCTCTTAGAGAATGCAAAGTGGAGTAGAGTTTTTTCTATTTCTCTCAAAAATGGAGGGTGGTGGGTGCAGGCTGCCACTGATGGCATATCAAGGCGTCATAAGCTTCCATTTGAAATAAAAATGATCGAAACCGGTCGGATGGATGCGGCTGGGTCCTCTGGTTTTGCTAATTATTTTAAATATATATGTAAAACTGTACTTAATACTACTTTTTTTAAAAACATTTTTAAATCTTTATAATATAAGAAAATAGTTAGTTTTGCAGAAGCTGCTAAGAAATGTTAATGACGCTACTGCATAAACATTGATTATACTTTATAAAGGCACTTATGACACTATAAAGAAAAGTCAAGATATTATTTTTGACTCGCTAATACCGCCAACTCGTGTTCACTTTTATATCCTTTAGGTAAGCATGGTCGGTGCGGAAAATGAAAAAAATATTTTTCGATTTAATTTTTTTGATTAGGTAGAGGGGTTTTTTTTATTTTTGTTCATTCCTTTAGGTTAACTGGGTCGTCGTGGGAAATTTTTAAAAATTCTTCTTTTTCGATTTAAAATAACTTGATTTTTTTTAATCTGGTATTTTCTGGTAAGCTGGTTTGGCATGAAGTATTGTTTAAAACGTCTTCTATTTTGATTTAAAATGACTTTAAATATTTTTGTATGTAGACTGTTGTGAGGAACATTCAACTATACTGTCAACTAATATCAAGTATACTGTTTTGAAATTTTGAAAATAGTTGAATTGGCAACTGAAATTTGTACCCAAATACTTTTCCATTAAATTTGATAAAAAAAATAATATTCAAGAAATTTGGATTTCGTTTCTTTCAATGAAGCAATGAAGAACTTATGTGAGTTCCTCAGATAAATTGAGATGGCTTGTACTAATTTGGTTATTAGAGAACACTAGAAATGTCCTGGCTACCGATAAGAAAAAAGGCAACTGCCGATGAGCCTGCCCTCAGTTGAAATAATAATATTGTTACGAAAATCAGAATGTAAAACAACGAGGAGGATAATAAAAAAAATGGCGAATATTCCAGCAAAACACGAAGCACAGGTAACAAAACTAAACAGCAATTGTATAAATTAATAACACATTCAGATCACTAACAAAGTCAGTATCAGTACCTTCAATAGCGCTTAGCTTCTATCAGCTCACCAGCTTCCACTGAGGACAAAACTCCATAGAGTTTGATTCACACGTTTGAGCAATTCGTCATTTATATCTTTTCCGACAGGTCGTGATGTCACATGGAATTCTCTCGAAAGATCTATAAACTAGGTTACTAATAGAGATAGGGCCATAATTCTTGTGTTTTCTAGAACCTTCATTTGGTCGTAAATAGTCGGCCAGTTTATCCCTAAGGTCGGGGGTCATTGGCTTCCATTCCCTTACGAATCTCTATAAATACCTCTTGCCTATTAGGATTAACATGGCAGGAAAACAATATAACAGATTCGTAACAATATAATAAATTCGGGCGATCACAAGTAATGTGATAAATTTTTTGAGTAATGCGATTATGATCTTTCACTGTGAAATTATACTTTCTAATTTATTTATGCGTCTTTTTTATAAAAAAAATAATTTGTTTTTCCCTTTTCTTCGTCCTCCACCTAGTTTCCATATCAGGTATACTACCAACCATCAAAGGTAAAAAATATTTACATAAAAGAAAAAATAAAAATAAAAAAATGTAATGTGTGTTTATTATTCAGTAACTTTAGTTCAAAATGCATCTACTATGAAGAAAAATTAATGTACACTCCGCATCTTATCTAAGCAAACAGAGAATATCCTTAACGCAAGAAAACAAAATTTACAAAACAAGGCAGAATCTATTACCTTAAAGTATCATATATCTCCCACACAACTTTAATCTTTTAAATAATTGATACATTTTACCATACGGAGAATTAAAATTTTCATTTTTGTTGCACTAATTCTTTTAAATTATTATCCAGAAGTTAGTCCCAGATTGAAGTCCATAGCATTATGTATTTAATGCAAGATGCCTATAAAGATGCCCGTTTAAAAGTTTACTTTTGTATCTTTTAATCTCGAGCTTGGCTGGAGTTTTTATTCCAACTTTTTGTTGACGAATAAAAATGCTTAAGCTCGCATCTTTTCCACCATAACTCTTAAATGGACGTCATTTGTGAATCATTTTTCATCATTATGGAAACCGTGCTCTTCTCTGCCATAATTACAGAAGAGGAATTTTTGGATAGAGGCATTTTAATGCAGGTAAACACGCACATGTTTTGCTGCTCTCCCGAATTTTTTGGCTCGTATATCTAATACGCTCGTACTTAGAATAAATTATTCGTTTCCAACAGTCATTTGGTTTCGGCGGAAGTATCATTTTTCTGCCTAAATGTAGCATTTTTGCTTCCATAAAGTATTACGTTTCAGAACAAAAAGATAAAGAAAGAAATTCGTAACTATGGTAATAAACGTTAGAAATGCGTTTTTCAGAAATTTATGAAGAATTTAATCTTAGAAGAATAATGAAAGATGCGACTAAAGTATTTTTTGCGTGTGCACTTAGTTAAGTTAATGCATAATGACTAAATTTATAATATACAATTTCAGTACATAACAAGATAAAGGTAAGACGGTGCATTTAACATTTGCTTGAATTGTTGGGAAAGTTCTAAAATTGGCTTCAATAATTTGTATATATTTTGTGCACGTCCACTTTTTATATTAATGGTAGAATCTAAGATAATTTATTTAGATGTAGCGAAGTTTTTTGGGTTTACAAACTAATTTTATAAAGTAAGCAAATGTTTTAAAATTTATAATTCTCAGTGGCGTAGCAACCAGGGGACAAGAGGGGTGTACATACCTTTGCCAGTTTTAAGGATCGCCGTACAATCTAAACATGTGTATGCCATTTTTAAAGAAAAATACAAAGTGGTCATAAATTCAAAGTTTTGGACCCATTTCAAAAATTAATAAAAAAAGCTAATAGCTACGGTTATTTTTTTAATGAGAGTGCATTTTAAAAAGTTTTTCTCGGATAGATAACGCCCCGTCACGGTGGTCGTAAATTATTGGAAATCTCCCTTTTTTGAGAGCCATTATCTGCAAAACTATTAAAGTTAGAAGAAAAGTAAAAAAATGTATTTGTAGGGAATTTTAAAATTTTTAAATCAATTGTAATTCGAAACCCCTGGCGCCATTTAAGCTTGTGAGGCCACTGATGGCGACTGCGATAAAAAAAACATGTCATTTTCCTGGAGCGACTTACTCTTGACTACGCCACTGGTCATGGTGACTAAACGTTAACGCATTTATGCCACTTTTTAAAGTCAAATAGCAAGAGGTGGCGAAAAAAATGCCAAATACCAAGCACCGTGTACACATGTTAAGTCATAGATGATGATACCACTGCTAATCCTACTTGGGGCATTATAAAAATGCTGTACGTTGCAAAAAAAATGTGCGTTGCGTTTGCAACCACATATTTCTACGTGAAAACGACTCCTCTTTATGTCTGTTTGACCCCTAACAACTTTTGACTCACCCTGTATAAAGGCAAGAAAGTTCAACCATGATTGATTATTTAATTAATATTTTTCGAGGAGTCTTGTGAGTAATTTATCTGAATGCGAATACGGATCATGTTTTTTTTTAAATATATATATGCAATAATAATTTTGTTGGTGTAGTCGTTAAGTAATGAACAGGTCGAGTAAATAACTATTTTTCATGTATTATCAATATATGGGAGAGTGGGGGAATATACGTACATCTGGTATGAAAGTTTCAAGTCAAAAGAGAACAGAAAATCCCTGCGTTTTCTCAGATAGGGGATTAACATATAGACACGTGATCAAAGTGAAGGGAATATTAGCTATTTTTAGCAAATTATGTAGGTGTTTTAGGGAAAAGTCTGCCGCCAACAAGACGTTTCTGTAAGCACGTGGCAGCGATTAAAACATTC
>BGPR01047875.1:0-11689 GCA_013235015.1 Araneus ventricosus | reverse complement strand
TTTCGACTTCTTGAAAAACGCTTCGTTGAATGGATTTAAAATCCACATATCTGCATAATTGCGCTGCGGAAAATATTGTTTGAATGATAAGTTTAGTCCGTTTAAATGTGCTTTTAAACTTGTTTTGATAATTTATGTTTCTTCTCGGATAAAAGGGGAAAAAACCGTTTGAAGTATCTCAAGAATCATACTGATCTTTTTGGATACAGGATTCCCCAAAATTCAGTTTTTTAATCACGGACTCGATCTTGTTCATTACTTTAAAAATGATTATGAAATTGATCTGCAATCCTAAATTAAGTTTATTTTTATCTGTAAAATGTCACATAAGTACGTAGGCTGTTCCAAACATTCACTTTCATAACATTTAGAACTCAATGTAAGAGGACGGTCTTCGAAAAATATTTGAAATTCATGTCTCAGTTCAAACAATCATATGAGTAGTACTAGCTTATTAGTATATGAGTAATAACCAGTTTTCACAGAAACTTTTTATTTCAGTAATGGAATCTTCGGATAGCATTCTGTCATCGAGCTTTATTTTTGTAAGAAAAATGGACACAGTTTACCCCTTTTTATAGTTTGATTTTCATTAAATAAGTTCAGAAAATTATGTATCTCACGCACACAAATTTTTATACTGTTTACTACTTCAAAAACGATTAGATCCTCGCATCGAGTCTAAACTGGTAATCACTCAGTGTGGCTGTTACCACCGAACAGAATTTACAAGGCGAGTGACCCTTGCCAGGAGTTTTATTAAAACGGTCACAGTGCCGCTGTGCTTTAAGTTTCTTAAAATATTTCGAAATTTTATGTCGAATGTAAGTAGCGACAAATTCTGGAAACCCCTGTTCTTTCGTTCTCTTGTGGTAAGAGACGAAGAGCAGTGAGACGCCATGTTGAGCAGAAAGGGTTGAGCTTCTAATAGGTGTGGCAGATTTTGAAAATGATGATTAAGGCCGAGAGAGATGTTTTCGTTTTTGTGAGTTTCGACTCATAGTGATAGCTGCAGGCTATCTGTGGCAAAAGATGTCCAGTTAAAGTATCTTTCTTTTCTACGTATTTTTATGTTTGTGTGTACTGTGTCCCATTTTTCATATGTCTAAATAAGAAACTTTTGGACAAATTCAAGGTCTTCTTCCTTGTCTCCGATCCACCATTCATCTAGGTAGTGATAAAGTAAAGGGTAAGAAAAGAATTCACAGGAGAGTAAAGCTCACTCTCACTCCGAAGTTAATTTGATGTTCCGTTTTTGAAGCGATACCATATCTGTTTTGAGCCATACCTCGTCATTTTGAACCTCGGTCTGAGGAAAACTCGGAGTAGTATGGTTGTAAAGCTGCAAGTCTGCGGTGCCGAAGCCAAAATTATACCACCAATCCACCGTGGCCTTCGCTTTGATCATGAAATAATACACAAGGTGAATATGAAATCATGAAGTAAACTTTAAGTATTTGTAAGACTTACAGGAACGTCATTTTGGCAACCGAGCATGAGATGGCAAACGCAAAGGTTTACAGCGTCAAGGAACTACCAGTAAATGAAGTAAAAGAACTAGATAGTTCCGTAGATATTTTGGTCGTTGCGTTTTCGAGTTATCGCTTTCAAGTACTCGCAACAGGCAGACTGATAGACGCCCAACTCAATAACGGATTTGTCCAAAATCTAATAGAGATCTACAATTTTGACGATAAATATATGCGGCCAATTTCACTTCTCTAATTTGTTATGTTTATTAGTTATCCTTTTCACTCCCAAGCGAATAGGTAAACGAAATTTCTGTGTTGGAATTCCTTCTACAATATGATTAGAACCTACACATTTGATGCAGTGTCTAATGCCAAATTTTATCCTCTCTTAGTTCCTTGTGATTTTAAATTATAATTTTAGAGACTGACCAGATTTTACAAATATAGTTCGAAAAAGGTTTATTTCGACGCATTGCCTTGAACCGTGTAGATTCATCGATATCTGGAGGACAAATTTTAACATCATATGATTTATAGAATGGAGACAGTTTATGATTGCTTCATGCGACATATGTGGTGCAAAGACACATCCAAAACTCTGTGCAGGATAGACTGAAAACTACGGAATTTAGTACGTAGTAAAATTTCTGCTAGGTAGCCCTATCAGAAGAATAAATAAATAAATAAATCATATAAATATAAAACAAAAGTAAAAAAAGAAAGAGTATAGATAAGAAATAAAAGATTTAAACAACCTATCAGAAGAAGATGTAGAAAAAGATCTGTACGATATCTCTAAGACACTGTTAGATATTCTAATGCCATAAAATATCGTAAACAATATTACAGAGTATCCTGCTCTATTAAGGAAATGGTCACTAAGAAGTTTTTTTTAAAAAATTAATTAGATTTTTAATTGATGAAAAGTCAATCGAAATATTAACGTTTCTTCCTCGCTAACTTCGGGGGATATTCCTTAAAAACCATTTTTACACCTCTTTAAAATACAAAAGTTTGGTCTTTTAATGATACCAATATTTTTCCGCAACTTTTTTCTTTAATAATTTTCTTAAAAATTAAATTTTAAATGCAATTTTTTAACCATGAGTTTCCATTTTCAAATAACTTGTAACAAAATAAGCAAGACTGTGAATACTTTAATTAATCTCGTGCGACTAAATAAAATTAAATTTTAGATTTTTTTAATTTATTATTAACTGATGCTTTAACATATTTCAAAGCTTTGGTTCCTTTTTTTATCATAATGATGTGTTTTGGCTGCCATGCTTTCTGTAAATTACTTGACGTTAAAAGTTTTCCTCATAAAATCCAAAGCCTGATTCAATGAAACCAGACGAATCCAGTTTGGAAATTATCAAGTTACAGTGTTTCGAACTAGAGGTCGATTGATTATTTTCTGCCTTACGATTCCGACGATGAGAGCTGAAACGCAACACCCTCTTATTAATAAATTCATCATTTCAAGAAGACATTCTTTCGCTATCTCTCGAATCGTTCATCGTAAATGCATTGTCTCACAGATGCAGAAGCAGCTCGTGCTCATGGTTCACCGTTAAAATTTCACAACCCCCTCTCCATCAATTTTAATGTACTTCTTTCAAGCGGCAACCAATCATTAGAGCGCATTGTTTGACGTCCGCATGGTATCTTGGTTGACACCGTACGGGCTGCCGATTTTAATTGAACGGCTGTTTCGTTCCCGGCAACGTCCATTTGGCAGATATATTTGGACGAGATTACCGAAATGATTCGCCTTGTCTCTGTGGAGTATTTTGCTTGTCTTCGATTGAGGAAACTAGTTGAATGTCGCATGTTTACGAATGAAGACTGCTTGTATTTAGTTTTGTCATGTGCAGAATTTTTAAATTATGTAAAAAACCGTTGGGCCTAGATCTACTGATTCTGACAGGTAGTTACTTCATGGGGCGTAGATGCTGACTGGGAAAGGGTTTTATTTTCGATTATTTAATTAGACTTTAAATTAACATTTTATCTTATATTTAAAATTTTATTCGGTAACTTTTAAGAATATTGTTGCAGAAACACTACTTTTACAGCATTTTAAAAGCATGTAAGCGTTTCAGCAATGTTTTTCCGCTTTTCATGTTCAGTTCATAAGCAGATTATTCATTTTTATGTGTATAATTTCTTAAACTACCACGGATAAAATATTTTAAGATTTCAGAGATTTGGTTACAAGCAATAAATATCCAATTACTCACTTTAAAAGCAAACTTTTAAGACCTTAAATCTTTTAGATGAAAATAGCTAACTGCTTAGAGGATTAAAACAAAAAAATAGCTATTTAGAGACATTCGCTGTATTTCCCAACAATTTTCTCTCATTTTCATAAATTTTTAAGTATTTTTTGCAATACTGTTTGCTGTTGTAAATACAACAATTTTTTCTTCGTAAAACTGTTATATTCAATTAGTCTATACATCCATTTTTAGTGTAAAAATTGTAGTCTTCTCCAAGCTGTACTCATTTTTCGGCCTAATCTTTCCTAACTCAAATTTTCAATTAATCGGATTTTTATTGCTGTCGCCTGAGTTTCGAATTCTTATTTTAGAATTTCTGTTTAAATTTTCGATGAAAAAACTAGAAGATTGGATTTATTTTACTTCCGTAGATGTTAAAGATCCTAGGTCCCTTATTCTGCTGCGAAAGGACTGTAAATAACGTCATTGCTTAGTACACAAATATAGCTAATGCTGTAGGTGTATCAGGGCTTTTTGGAGGCATCCTAAACATATATAAAAATTATTCAACATCTATTAAAGCCTAGTAATAACTGGATAGGAGTGTTTATTTTGTGTAAGATTTTTATTCCCGAGTCATATCAATCTGCAACGAATCTTTGGAAAGGCATAGCTGAAAAAAAATCCTAATGAATAATATCACTTAGAAAAATTAGACCATTCGACAATAGATTTAAAACTTCATAACAAAAATAAGCAAAATACTAGATTTGTCGATAAATTTGTCGGTTCGAAATTTTTTATTATTTTAAAGTACGGTTTCTGAGACTTCTTTCTTCATCTCGGAGAAATTCTAATAATCTGCGGATCAACCAATTGCATGGCAAATAAAATCAAAAACTGGCCTATGTGCGTCATCAATTCAAACTAGTAACATAACAGTCATGAAAAGAAAAGGAACTCATTGAAGATTTTGTTTGTAATTCGGACTGATTTTCCATACTCACCGAACAGCTGCGGTTTGATAATTTAATCGCTCAAGGACCGAGTTATTTTGTAACCTACGGTATTTATGACAATTTAACTAGGGGTAAGTCCCTAAGCAATCAAATAAAACTCATGAAAGGATAAGTCAACTTCTCAGTTCTACATGGAAAAAACTGCTACAGAGAAAGAATAGATTTCGGAAATTTGACTCAACACAAAAGTCGAGTCGCTTTTGAAAATTCACGAGATTGCAAAACAAAATTTTTAATGCACAACGTGTTCCAAGTTTAAGTGAAGGAAATTATTCTTTAACAAGAGGTACATTCTACAGTTTCTACAAAACTGACGGTAAATGTTAGCATTCTATCAGATGATTCTAATTCAATCCAATAAAAAGTATCTCGACCCCTGTTTGTAATCATAGACTAATAATCTAGTTCTGAGTAATAAGATAGTGCCGTGAAAGTTTTGTCTAGGTATAATAAAGTGACTGTGAGCTACAAGTTGAGACCACTTGCAGCGGCACCTAGCTGCAATAATCAGCATTACAATTCTTTCTTGAAAGCTGTAAAATATACAGGAATAAAGTACCACCTATTTAATTCGAAAATACGCCTTGCACCCATAAATGTCCAGAAAGGAATGATTAAGATGCGTTTTTGTTTCATCACGATTTACAAAGCGGTGACGTCATGAGTAGGCTGTTTGCCTCCCAAAACGACGGACTGTATGGGAAATCTTGAATGAATTAGGTGAATGTCATTCTAACCAATACCTTTGCAGGCACTATTAACAGTGAACATTCCTTGGATACATGATATAGACGGATGAGGTGTGCAAGAGCATTGAACACACAGACGCTGAACGTATTTAAACTTTTTAATTCTGAATTTTTTTTGGTCCTCTAAGTTTCTCGATAACAAAATGTTAAAATATCAGCTATTATTCGAATTTTTTCTTACAGTAGAACTTAGATAGTTTGAAGGTTATGAATTCGAATTCAATATTCTCTTGAATTTCCCATTTGCATAACATCAAATCATCGTGTATAATTTGAGATTATTTTGATTAGTATGAAGTCCAAATTAGAAATTGTAAATTGCGCTCTCAGTGATCTAAAATGAGTAATTTCTTTAAACCCATGATTCACACGAGAACTTCAAATCTGTAAAAAATATTCAATGAAAAGTTCTCACGTTAAAAAAAATCTGAATGCGTTAGACTTTAATTGCCTTGTTTATTTTAGTGTTTTATTGTACAATTCTTCTGTGTGATTCAAACTTCCTTTACATACTTTATTCATTAAAATTACTTTTATAAATATTTAATGATAATTATTGTTACTTGGATTATTAAAATTATTTACTCTTCATTTCTTATTGTGAATTTGTCCCTTTGGCGAAGAGGTTATTCAGAAGGGGAATCCATATTGTCTTTAAATTCAATTGAATTTCTAATATATAATTTGTTTTTCATGGGTTACTTAACAAAACAATTTGGAATTGTAATGTAAACGTCCCTCGTGGAATCAAGTAACTGCCCGCTTGATCTGACCAGAACGTTGCACGTGGTCGGCTCCAACTCGACTTCCTAATTCCTCTTTAAAAATATGCAGTTGATATTGCCATAAAAATAGTACGGAACATTCCAGCATCATGTTATCTGAATTAAAACATGCGGAAAAAGAGAATTTAAGATCCCGTGAAAATATCTAATATTCATTTGGGAGTAGCATTTAGGAAATATATATTTAAAATTTTGAAAATATGGTAGAAATTTAAAAAATCGTAAAATCTAATCACCATCTTAGATAAATACCTTTAGTGAAATAGATAATTTTGAATTCTTTTAGATCAAAACGTTATTTTTGACTTCACGTAACTAATAATATTATTATATGAAAAATAATAAAAGGACAAAGAAAAAGGAAATTCTCGATTTTTACATTTTCGTGCATGTTGTATAAAATAAGAGATTGTTGTAACCGTCAAAAAATTCTCCCCCAAAATGTTGAGGAAATTCAACGGTTTAGAATAAAATACTAGTTTTGTAATTATGACTGCTTGTGTATGAACATTGTCTCTTGTCCAACCAACTGGTACAGGAGCTTGCTGGAACAGGGGCCTGTGGCGGCGTTCGGCCTGTGAACACGATAACTCAAAAACAGAACGGGCCAGACGAATAAAATTTGTTAAGTTATCTTTTCACTAGATTAGAACATTTCTTTCAAATATCGGAGGAAATCTATTAAAAGGATTGCCTACTCTTCCGCGTGTTTTATCAGAGTTGTTTAAAGTACTGTTTATCATAGATGTGCAGTTTGGACAGATTTTCGACTGAATCTGCCAACTTGTTTCAGGCCAGGTGGTAAGTTCTCGGTTTCGGGGTTTGTGGCTTGTAAGTTCGAGGCCCAATTCCATCGCTCTGTAAAATCGGCCCGAGCGAACTGCCCTTCCGCTGGTATGGTGAGGAACTTTGGAGAGGGTATGGCGGCTCAGGTGTCGTCCACGTTATCTGATGATGGTTCAGAATTACTAGGTAATTATCAAAATAGCCCTCGTTTTGTTATTAAAAATTGGACGAAATTATAACTAAAACGGTCCGAATAAAACGGAGATATCTTTAATACGAAAAATTAATAGCATTTTTTTTCTAGTGATTGGGATAGGAAAGGATAAAAAAAATATTTTGAAATTACACAAATCTTTTGAATGTTCACTCTTTAGATAGTTTTTGATAAAAAAAAGGAAAAAAGTTTACTTCATATGGATTTATGTCTTTTTATATTGTACTCCTTGCCTTTTCGTAGAATCTATATAAATAAACGGGAAATAACCTGACTCACTCATCACGAAATCTCCCAAAACACGAGGCCTAGAAACTTGAAATTTGGAAGGAAGTCAGTTGCTTCTTGGGTAGTAGGTGCTGACTAAGAATGCAGTTTTCAAAAATTTAATTAGAATTTTAATTAATTAAAAAATACCTTAAATTTTAACGCTTTTCCTAAATAACTTTGGAGCCTATTTATTGTACAAAACCGTTTTTACATTATCTTAAAGATAAAAAATTACCTATCATGATGGATTTGTCTTTTTTCTATATTGTTATTCCTTACCTGGTATTAGAATTAACCAATATAAATTAAAATTACAGAGACATAGTGTGAAAGGCAAGGAACCAGATGCAAGGAACCAGAGAGAACAATTTCGAAGTGATTATCATTAAACTAGCCAAATTCTATTGCATGAAATAAATTCTAATAATAGATAATATTTTAGCATTTTGTTAATGGGAAATTCAAGGGGCCAAAGAAAAATTTGAATGTTTGAATATATTCAGGAAGACCATAGGTTTCATTTTAAAAGCAGTTAAGATTCCATGTTGAAAATAGGGACCACATGGAGTGAAAAACTATGATACTATGAAAAATAAACAAAATTCTGTTTGTAGTAATTGGGACGTGAAAAGACAAAAAAAAAAATGAAATCAAGCAAACATTTTGAAACTGCACTTGTGTGTGTTCATGCATGCCTCATCCGCCCATATAATATCTTCAATGAACGTTGACTGAACCTCTAAACATTCAATTCTCGTAGTGCTTTCAAAATTATTGACTAGTACTGATTAGCACCTAATCCGTACAGGATTTCCACACTGGCTTTACGAAAAGCATACAGTCAACGTATGACGTCACAGCTTTGGAAATCGCGGCTAGTAATGTGGGGTGGGTAAATACCCAGTGGGTAGGGCAAATATTTTTGTGGTAATTCCCAGATCCTGGGTAAATATCCAAAAAAAGGTATTTTAGAAAAAAAGTATTTGAGAATGATGATTCAAATAGAAACTTAAAATTTATAAATACCCAAAAACTGGGTATTTTGCAACAAGAAAAGGGACTTGTGATTGGTGATTTAAAATGAAACATGAAATTTATAAATACCAAAAAAACTTGTTTTTATGGAAATAAAATATTTACGAATGGTGATTCAAAACGAAACATAAAATTTATAAATACCCAAAAACAGTTTTTTTAAAAAAAATAAATGTATTTGCGGATGGTGATTCAAAATGAAACATATAAATTTTAAATATCTAAAAACTGGGTACTTTGAAAAAAAATGTATTTGTGAAGTGCGCAGAAAAAAATTTATAAATAACAAAAAAATGGATACTTTCCGAAAAAAAATTATTTGCGAATGGAGATTCAAAATGAAGCATAAATTAAACCTAAATACCCAAAAACTTTGCACTTTGCAAAAAAAAGTATTTGCTAATGTTAATTCAAAATGAAACATATAAAATTTTTATATATAGTACATAAGGTATATTATTTTTAAATTTCAGTTCTGACATTTTTTTTAAAAATTGCTATCAGGATTCAGAATAAAATATTCCTGAACTTAAACGCGATCGGAGGATAATTTACTTTTTCTGTTTTGAAGCAATGACACTTACAATGGAATAATAATTTTGAAAACTGTTTACGCTCAACAGAGAGGGGCCATGAAATTTCTGATTCTTAATTTTCTCAGAATCCCATGATACAAGCCAGCCATTCTTGTTTTGATTTCATTAAGAGTTATTTACTCACTTCACATGTATTAATATTTTGGTAAATTTTATGCTGTAAAGAAAAAAGATGGGAAAGAAAAATAGGACTTTCTTGGAACTTTTTTAATATTAAAAAGGACAAAGGTGTACAACATAAGTACTACTGTAATATTGAGTACAGACATGCCAGTGCAAACAGATTGGAAAAGCACGTAAAAAATGTTTCAAATATCCTGTTGGATTAAAAACAGTTTTATGAAAGGGATCCAATAGATAATGAATATAGTTTTAAACAAATTCTAACTATGAAAACTACATCAAATTTGGAGTTTCAAGAATATTTAAGTACTAATGTTGAGGATATAGATGAAACCCACCTAGCAGTTAAATGCCTAATACATCTTCAAATAATATAATATTTTCAGCAATAACTATTCTTTAACACATTCACTATAATTTTTAAAACTGTTAGAACTGAAACATCTGCTAACTTTTCATCAGAAATGTCTGGTTCTTTGACTGATTAATCCAAAAAGAATTATGAATGATTGTATGTCTCATTTTAGTTTCCATTATCAGCTCTTTATAATTTTAAAACCAAATACAACATTCACTTTTTTAAAAGTTAGTTGAAAAAGGTTCTTTTTATAGGTGAAAATACTCTTTTTTTTAAAAGCAGCAAATACATAATTATTCATTTACTTATTGTAATTAAAGAGGGTTGTCATTCAATCACGTATTTGATGTTAGAAGCATGATGTAGATTTGCATTTGAGTTTTCCGATTAATTTTTTTAGTTTTTATAAAATTTAATTAATTTAATTTTTTATTGATTAAATTAGGTTTTTAAAATTTTTTTAAGTTAAATTATATTATTTTTCTTGGTATTTATTTACACACCAGTACACGTATTTTGTATGAATAGAGTTAATTGAAAAATAAATACCCAGGATATTTACCCTTAAAAATAAATACCTAGGTATTTAGCATCAGTGATCGTGGCTAAACAAATGCTTCATTTTTAAATACCTTGCTCAACATTAATGCGTAGAAAGCGATTTTTTTGTATTATGCAGAAGATTCTATAGATTTGTATTTTTCTTAATTCCCTCACTTCTTACCGTTTTCAAGATAAGAACCGTAACACGGAATTTTGCAGCTAGAAGCTGCTGCGTGTGGTCTCACCGTGAAATGCATTGCTAATATACTATAAATAGGCAACATTTTTATGGCTATGGCTTATTGCTCATTAACTAACTAGTTAGTTTATGAGTAATATGTTGCTTTGAGATACTTTTTAAGGGATTGTAGAAAATCCTCGGTCCGAGTTTTATCATTGGGCTTTATTTATGTAAAAATAAATTTTACCACTTTTCTAACTAGACATTACTTCTATAAATCTTGAAAAATGGAAATATTTATTATTGAGCTGACTGGTAAGATAGTCATTCAGGAAAGATTCGGTGCTCGCATCGACTCAAATTTTTAAATTATTAATCACTCTATGTTGCGTTACTTGGAACTGAACTCAGAAGTTGAGTGATCACAGCGCCGTTTAACGTTGAATAGGAAAGAGCAATCGAACTGAAAACATTGCAGCTGAATTTCATTTCTGTCCATATACAGGGTGTCCAACAAAGGACTCCCTCATTTTAAAATTAAATAACTCGGCAACGGAGATCGATAGAAGAACGAAACCAGTGATATGCTTAGTCTGAAAGCCGTAAAAATCTGATACAAAAGTTTCAAAATTAGTTATAAATGTTGCCGACAGGTGGCGCTGTACGTTGTAATCACAGTTCAGATTTCGAGAAGAAAGCTATAAACTGTCATTTGCAAGTAATCGTTGCAATCACATCACAATCGATTCAAATTAGGCATTTTTCGTGCTTGCCAAGGACAGTTTATAGATTTCTTATCGGATTCTGAATAGCTATTACAACCTGCAGCGCCACCTGTCGGCAACATTTATAACTAATTTTGAAACTTTTGTATCAGATTTTTACGGCTTTCAGACTAAGCATATCACTGGTTTCGTTCTTCTATCGATCTCCGTTGCCGAGTTATTTAATTTTAAAATGAGGGAGTCCTTTGTTGGACACCCTGTATGTGTAGTACTGCTCTGAGTTGAGTTTTATGGCGCAAGCATTCGTTTGCCTTTTTGTGCCAAATGCATGGATGATCCGCAGATTATTATTATTTCTTCGAGATGGAAACAAGAAATTTCATATCCTGGATTTTAAACGAATGAAATATTTTTAAATTCAATTTATGCGATATCTTTTGTTTGGTTTTTGTTGTGAGGTTTAAAACTATCAACAATAGGCATAATTTTACTATCGCATATTCATTAAGAATTTTGTTCAGTTACACTTTTCTAAAGATTTATTTCAGTTATACATTTCTAAAAATTTATTTCAGTTATACTTTTCTAAAGTTTTATTTCAGTTATACTTT
>BGPR01047874.1:0-11689 GCA_013235015.1 Araneus ventricosus | reverse complement strand
TGTGTCTTAACAATACTTAATATGTCCTCGATAATACTTCCTCACACATTTTTTTTTCATTTTACTTACTCAAAATAGATGCGGCATGGTCACTCCCGGTAGTTCCGGCTGCAACGAAAAATCTCGATATGGCGAACATGAGGAAGGATGTAGAGAATAGGCAGGAGATTCCGCTCACAATGGCGAGAATATTGCATGCAAGAATCAATGGTTTTCTGCCAAACCTGTAAAGGATACAAAATTATTGTAGAATAGTTTTTAATTTAATATTTGTCAGTGGCTCATCAAATCTCTTCATTGTAACAAAATTTAGAAGATAACTTTGGGGAAGATCTTCTGAACGAAGGGGGGTTTTGTGTTCTAGGGACCACTATGGTGAAGATTGCAGATATTTTCCCGAAGTCGGGTCATGAAAACCATTGCAACAGGTAGTATTCCTATCAAGCTAAAATAGACTAGGATTTGTATGTTGACAAAATTAAATCATCCTCGTCACCAAATGTGGCGTTATGCCTGAGTTTCGATATTGCATGTTCTTTTAGAGTTTAAATAACCAGTTCTTTTTTGCATTTTCCAATTATTTATTTGACGAATAACGACATGGCACATAGATATTCACGAGCACGTATTTCACATAGCTGAACATTTAGAAAATTGACTTTTAAATCGGCAGATTACCGATTCCATTCTTAGGACATTATTCGTCCATCATTTTTCCAGACTGATTGAATTTCCCATCGGATAGGGAAGGTGCATGCTAATATTTCCCTTTTTTAGGGATTACTGTGGCTCAAATTGCCACATCCTCCCGCCCCGATGAAGCAATTCATCACAACAATATTTCATTACATAAATTCGAAATAACAATATATATAAACTGAAATCCAAAATAAAAATCCAATAAAATTTACGTTAGGAATACAATGAATTCTAAAGCATAATAAAATTCAAAATAATTAATTACTAAAAGTACAAATTACAATTTACTACACAATAAATACAGTTGTTATATAATCTTGAAATTGTGCCAAATGAGTAAGTTACTTATTTATTGATTTTTCGGAATAACCGGCCTATTTACATGAAAATGTTTATCGGTTGGCATAATTTCCGTAAACTGCGTGGTGCAACAATTGCTCAAAACGCTCTACCTATAGCTACTAAATTTGGCAGGTACACTGGTTTTCAAAAATTAAGCACCATTTCGTAAAATGTGAGAAATTTGCAATTTATACGAAAACTATGGTTCAAATCAGCTGCGGAAAATCATATAACATGCAATAGAGTATCATACACATTTTACTGAGAATATTCGGTCACGAGGACAATTAGGGGGCGACCAGAAAGTGATGAAGAGGGAAAGGGATTTCGACTCATCCCGTTTCACAGAAACCTGATAAAGTGATAAAACCTTCGTCAGTGGTTATGCTTGATGTGCATAATATTTACATGTATTTTCGCAAACATAGCACAAATATTCAGTAAGATATAAAGGTTTCTTTACAAAATCCCAAATTTTCCAGCAACTTTTTTGCTTACAACATGCAGAGTTTTCGTTCAAATCTTAGGAAACTTGCAGAACTCTCGACAATATGTTACAGAAGTTTTGTATTAAAATTCGAAATGAATACGCTGAATATTAGAGGAAATATGAGTATTTGTACTAAATAATTTATTACTGTGCATGTACAAGACCTAGCTTAATTTTTCTTTTATAACTTCAAAGCCAGATATATAGAACAACT
The DNA here is from genome assembly GCA_013235015.1 of Araneus ventricosus. Classification (NCBI taxonomy): domain Eukaryota; kingdom Metazoa; phylum Arthropoda; class Arachnida; order Araneae; family Araneidae; genus Araneus; species Araneus ventricosus. The sequence goes on along the minus strand of BGPR01047874.1, from coordinate 9,944 downwards.
TATAAATAAATTCCAGTTGAATCCCGTTAACATTCAAAAAGATGTCGGCATTTCAGTGAGGTGAATTCAAATTTCTCTTTCAGAGAAGCTAAGTGATGACCGTTTTTCCCCAAATTGATACTTTTGAAACTTGAATCTTCGAACAGTAACATTTAATTTTAGGAAAGTTGAATATCCTGAATACCCATGTACACTCATAAATTAAATACACTGTTTAAATTGCATTTCATTGAATAACATTCGAAGATTCAAGTTTTAAAAATATAAGTTTGTGCAAGAACCCCCATCATTTAACTTCTCTCGCAGAGAAATTTAAATTCACCTCACTGAAATCCCGACATCTCTCTGAATTTTAACGGGATTCAACTGGAATTCTTTTATAAGTTGCTCTAGATATATGGCTTTGAAGTTATAAAAGAAAAAATTACGCTACGTCTTGCACATGCGCCGTAAAAATTATTTAGTACAAATACTCATATTTCCCCTCTAATATTCAACATATTTACTTCAAGTTTTAATACATTACTTCTACAACATATTATCGAGTAATCTGCCGGTTTCGTATAACTTGAACGAAAACTCTGCATGTTATAAGGAAGAAACATGAGGGAAAATTAGGGATTTTTTAAAGAAACCTTTACATCTTCCCGAATATCCATGATATTTTTACGAAAATGCATGTAAATATTATGCACATCAAACATAACCAATGATGAAAGTTTCAACGCGTTATCAGCTTTCTGTGAAACAAGATGAGTCGAAATCCCTTTCCCTCTTCATCACTTTCTGGTCGCCCCCCCTAATTCCCGTCGTGACAGAATCTTCACTGCAAAATGTGTATGATACTCGATTGTACGTCACACGATTCTCCAGAACTGATTTAGAACCATAGTTTTCGTAGTTATTGCAAATTTTTCTCATTTTACGAAATGGTCCTTAATTTTTGCACACCAGTATAGTTAGATATTTCTTGGGTTCACTGAGAAAGGGTTAAAGAAATTTTAGTTATACTTTTAATTCATTAAAAATTGATTGAGATTTTAATGGTTTTCTTCAATAACTTTGGAGCATATTATCGCACAAAAACAATTTTAGCAGCACTTAAAAGTTCAAAATTTAAATTTCCAGTAATGCCAATCTTATTTCCGTGCAGTTTTTTTCTTTAATTGTAATAAAAGTGTCAAAATTAGTTTTAAACACAATTTTGTAACAATCCTTTTTATTGTTGTAATGAAATTCAAGCCAATTTAATCGTTACATCAGATCTTTTACTATCATGCTTAAGCAAATCTTAATGTTATGATAAAAATAGTCGTCTTTCTACATAAACTACAAAGCAGAACTTCCACTTTAATTTAACATAATAATCATTTCAGGCTGGCATTATTTCTGTAAATTTAAAAATAGTTACGCTCAGAATGCAAAGGCTAATACAATCAAGCCAGAAAACAAGGCAGACGAATCGAGCCAGAAACATTATCACGCTAACAAAGTTTTGGGCTAGAAGTTCAAATTTCCTTTAATTTTTTTATTTTCTAGCAACTTTTATTCTAGGTTGACTTCTTTTTATATATAATAAAAATAAATGGGAGCGTCTAGACACACTCGCCATACCTTGTAGAAGGAAAGGGGAGCATGCCGAGACGCTGTCCATCTCCGAGAAAGACAGAAAAGAGCGCTCCGGCACACCCACCGTAGCCGTTTGACCAAAGCAAGTTCACTAGCAATTTGTATATATGAATTTCGCAGCTCCAACGCTGAATTGTTTTAAAAATTCAATGGAATAACAACCAATGTTCACACTCAAACGTCTATCACTGGATTTGATTGGCAAATTATATAAATTTTGTTCGCACCAGATTATCGAAATAACAGTGAGAAAATGTTATAATAAAAAATCTTACAGTATATTCAGTAAAAATATAAAAGACATAATAACATACAAAATGCACTTACTTATCCGTAAAATAGGCAAATAAAGTGGACGAAAGGAGGTAGCCAGTGACGAAAATGGACTTAGACATTGAAACAAGCCACTCTCGATCACAGACTAAGTTCCACTGTTAATAAATGGGATAAATCAAGATAAACTCGCAGGTTTCATTACTGTATTATTGAAAACTGTTCCATAAACATGCCTTTACATAAGTATAAAAGAAAAAACTTTTAATGCTACCAAGTAAAACCCGTGTGAGACTTTCACGCATTCAGCATTCTGCTTCCGTTCTCCTTGAAATGTATGCACAAAACTGCAAAGGCAGTAAATTGGTGTGAACACACATATTTGCAATTTAAAATACATCTTTGTATACAATATTTGATGTTAGAATGCAATCGCCATGAAGTTTTGTTTTTCAGTTCGGTAATTGAAGCAAAATATATTGTCAGATTTAGTCAGACTTGACGAGGCTACATAGATTTGTTCATGAGTAAATACGGCATTTCACAATGTCTGTTTTGTTTAAATTTTTGTTTTGACTTAGATCTTTAACAAACTGTGTGTTTTAATATAAACTGAGTATGCTATATCAGAAGTTGGTAAAAAAATTCCTATTCACCGATAACTTATCCCGGTAAGCTGTAACTTCTATGCCTACGTCGAGGTCAAGTTAACTTAACAGCATATGTAGAGGTGAGATTTACTGGTCCAGCCGCCGAGGTATTAAGTACGTAGAACGATTGACACTTAAGTGCTTCATATTGACTTGTACAATACTTCACTACCAGCTTCTCAACCTATCATGCCTGTATTTCACATATATCAGAAGTTATCCATTGTGAGAAACACACAGAACTGATGACACAGTCAACTACTTCATAACAAAACAACAAATTTAATAGAACCACAGCTAAATTAAAATCCTAAATTAAATCATAACATCATTAAACACGCTAGCAGTAAGATGATACAAAGAAGAGAGTGATCAGAAGTAATCATCGTCTTTAAGTACTCCAACAGGCTACTCGCTATTGGTTGATAGGTGACATCACAAAGAGCGCGGATCCGATCTGTATGCAATTACAACTCGAGGTACTGCCAGATGCCGCGATGATGCCACAGGTACTCCCCCTTCAGACATGCCACAAAGCTTTGTATGATTTGAGGAAAAGAGATGTGGACAATATAAATGATATATAGGATTTTAAACTCCGTTGACTTAAAATAATCTAAACAAATTCAATTCGTGGTCCTAGTTTATAAGACGAAAGCTACATGCCTATTGAATTTTGGATTTAATTGCACTTCTAGTGGAAGAAAAGTTAGTTGACATGCGCAGCTACGTTTGATTCTTGACTGTGACGTACAAATAATGAAATCATTTTATCTGACATCAATTTCTGATTATCTACGTCAGAGGTTCCCAACCTGTGGTACTTGTACCCCTGGGGGCACGCGACGGATCAGTCAGGGGTACGAAAAAGCAATGTTGGTAATGGCTGAAAACACAAAACGTAAGACGTTAAAATGAAAATAGAAATTATGTGAAATAAAATGCTTGTGAAAACTGAAGGCGTGTGACTGTGAAAACTGAAGGCGTGCGACTGTGAAAACTGTAGCGTGTTTAATGATGATAAGTCAGAAAACCTACAAGATGGTAATGAAAGAAGAGTACGAAAAACTTAGTGTTAAAGCAATAAAAAATTCGATACCTTTTACGAACATAGAACAGGTGGAAAAACATTCTAGTCTTGTGCATATATTAACAACAAATATCGTAGTAAGCTTGACGCAGATCATGGCATGATATTATGTCTGTCTCCAATTGAACCTAATTTTGAAAAACTCAGTTCCATGATAGAAATTCAATAATTGGATTGAAATTGTCTTCCATTCGAATTGTTGATTAACACGATGAGAAATTGTTAGCTCTCTTCATGAGATAATACGTAATTCGTCGCTTAAAAAGCAACACCACCTATCTCCAATTCGAAACAATTGAGGTAGGTTGTGTTGCTTATTATTAGGTATGAGGTAGGTTATTTGAATACTGTTTTCATTTGTTAGGACGTGGAACTTATATTATTATAAAAAATGGAATAAAATATAACATGAAAAATAAATCCCACAAACGTTATTAAGTTAATTCGAGTCGGTTGATTCTTAAGTTAACCTAAGCTATAAATATTATAAATATTAATAAAAACTCTGCGCGATAGGTTGAGTGTCTGTGAGGGGTGTGACAGCAGGGGCTAGTCAAAATTAGAAAGACTAATCAAGGGGTAAGGGAGGAAATAAAGTTTGGAGCTATTGAAATACGTCAATAGTTAGTTGTGCCTGAGATATCATTGAGTCAATGTTAACGAATTAAGCCCTTAAGTCTCACGCCCGTCATATTGACGTGCATCAAATTATCGCATTTTTAGGCTTTTAAACTCAAATTTAATCATTGATTAGCTTTATAATTTGACACAAAAATTACGTTGAATCCGTAAGCATCTCAAGTATTCTATGCCTTCTAGATGAATGAAAACGACAACCCCTTCCCAAAACAGGAGGGGCCATCTTATTAGAAGCGAAAAAAAAATGAGGTCCTTAAGGTGTTAAGGAAAGCTCATTAAATTTCGGCTTTTATCAAACCACTTATTGCGTTCAGGTTTTTCATGATGATCCCATATATTTCGCTGCGTTCGACGCCCACTTTGAAAGGATATTGTTGAAAGATCTTGGCTGAGTTCAACTTCGAGTGTTAACTGGTTAACTAAGTGTTAAAAGCAATTTTTAGTTTCTCAGCGATTAGACATGCATTTATTCGTAGGATGCGGCTGTTTGTGTTCGAATTATTTATTTATTTATAATGTAGTGCCGTTTATGATAAATTTGAGTGATTTAAGCTCTGTCTACTCTCTCTGATTTTCTAAGTAAAACTGTTTTCGTCCTCTCTTAATTGGACCTCTTATTTATCCAATTAACTTTCATGGTGCATTATTTCGAAACATTATACCTAATAACGTTTAATGGAGTCAATTTTTTCATGTGGCACACCTCAAATGTACCAAGAAAATTTAATTTTGAAATGCACTGAATATTTTGTATTCATCGCGTTCATGTTCCAAGAAAATTTAATTTTGGAATATTCTAAATAGTTTGTCTTCCTCATGTGACACACATGAAATGGGCCGAGAAAATTTAATTTTGCAATGCACTAAATACTTTGCATTCATCGCGTGCTTGTTCCAAGAAAATTTAATTGTGGAATACGTTAACTAGCTTGTCTTCCTCACTTGACACACGTGAAATAGGCCAAGAAAATTAAATTTTGCAATGCACTAAATACTTTGAATTCATCGCGTGACATCTGTCAAATGTGGCAAGAAAATTTAATTTTGGAATGCACCGCGCATCTTTCATAAGGAAGCAAAATGTGATGCCGCAGAACAAAGTAAGAAAATGTGAAGATCCATGTTAGACGACTTGCACAGCTATGCTTGTCATGTGACTGTGACGTCACATGACTTGAACCCATTCTTGTGTCTTCCTCTGCTACTTTTATCATTTATTATAACACAGTTTGACTTTAAGAAAAAAAAATGTTTGAAATCTGTTCATACTTACTTGGCTAACAATGGTTGAAGTATAAATAGAACGATCATACTCCCACGAATCACAAGCTACCGTCTCTCTAACTGAGCTGCTATTCTCAAGGTCGCCATCAGAGGTCAGGGAAATATTGATAAATCTGTACCTGTTTAAATAAGGAAATAGGTGGAGTTTTAGCAAAAAAAAAAGAAAAGATTTTTTAATTGTTTAGGGGCAAAAAATTTCATAATAGAACTACAAGGATGACTGAGACTCCATTTCAAAAATGACTCACAGTAATAACATGATTATATACTATATTTACAGGGTGCCCACTGTAAACGCAACCCAATAGCTAATTTATAAACCATTACAGATAGGCTTATAGTTCCAAATGGAAAAAAAGCTTTAGATGACGCAAAGAATTATATTTTATGTTGTTTGAGTCAATAAATGTAGGGGGAACACGGTGACATTGTTACCGTTTTTTGGAAAGCTAAAAAATGATTTTACCAACGGAAATAATTATAACTATATTTATGCATTTGTTAATCTAATATGGGATTTCAGTCGAGATTTGGTCATAAATGAAATAATAAAATTTTATTACACTTTTTCCTAAAAATGGATTTGTATCAATCTGCCCCATACAACGGGTACATTGATATACACGGAAATATCGAAAATAATGATGGTTAATAGGTCTGTGATCAAACCAAAAGGTGTTTTATCAATAAACTTTATATTCGAAATCAAGGCTTAAATTTAAACAGAGTAACAAACTTTTATTTTAATCAAAATTCAACATTTTTAATGAGACTGGAAAAATGGACGATAATGCCTCAGAAAATAATTTATCTCTACAAATAATAAAGGAGAATGTATGTGTGTCTAAAAATACTTTGGAGGGAGGGAATGTGAGCCTCGAAGCAGTCTTTGGGAATTTTAATTAATTAAAAATTAAAGGAAATTTTCGCGTTCTTCCTTCATGACTTACGAAAATAATTCAGCATAAAAATAATTTTCACACCTTCTGAAAATACAAAAAATTATGTTTTCGATTATATTAATTAAATTTCCGTACATTTTTTCCCAATTTTAATAAATTCGTAAAGATATTTTAAATAATTATTAATAAATTACAACAATACTTTTCATTTTTGCAATGAAATTAAAACCGTGTTCATTTTTTAAAACAAATACTTAATTGTGCGCTTCTCTTAGATAGTTCATTTTTGAGTTTTTTCCATTTCTGAAGACGATTTCGCAAAGTCGTTGCTATTAAGGCTCATTGATAAACACAGAAGATGCGTATCAATGTGCCCCGGAGTCAACTGTATCAGTCTGCAACAAGACACTTTTTTGCTTAAAACATGGGGTCACGCAAAATCACCAACGCTGAAAAGCCTCAAAACATAATATAGTTCAGAAAAATAAATGCTTTTTCCTACCTTTGGAGTAGATACCCTGGCAGGAAAATGTAGTGAAAGAAATCATACAAGTACTTACAGTAAAATTTACTTCGACTAGAAGATTAGCGGTTTCATTCATTTGTAAATTAACTTTTGACTTAACATGGTCCAAAAATATACCCTTTGCTAAGGGTTACTGTGGAATATATAAGAGGGGATATGAATATCTTGAGTCATTCCAATAATCAAAATTTAAGAACTTTATCAATGTTTTCCGAGTATTAATCTGCCCCATCTCCCCTACTGTAAAAAAATTACGATATCCAGATTTTTATATAGCACCTCTCTCCCCCCGCCAGTCCTGCGACTGAAACTGATCGAGTTATGGAGCTTTGAATTTCATAATTTTAAACCTATCAATGGCCGCGTCGAGCAAGGGCTGCGCATTGATTGGCGGATTTTCCTCGAGGTGGCCATTGAAATATTTTAATGTGGTCTAAGTTAGAGAGATTCAAAGCTGCATAACTTAATCAGCTTTAGTCGTAGAAGAGTGGAACATTTTTGTTTGGAATGTTAGTGTGTCAAGAAATATTTTACTAAATATGACTAATAGAACGGGGGAATAAAAATTTAGAATTCGTAATTTTTGCAATGGTACATATATTGACTCAAATATAAATATATATATATATATATATATATTTCTTTTTTAATTTATAAAAAAATGCAGCTTATGTTTCACTGCGTCTTTTCAAAAAATCATTTTTTAATTAGGTTTCTCAGCATTCCAAAAAAAATAACTGCTAAATTCACTTCATTTGTAGTAGGATTTAACATCTGGTAATTGCTGGATTAAATCTTTCTATTTCTAAAAAATGAAAGCTTAATAAGATCGGCTAGATATACTGATGCAGAGCAATGGCTCTTCACTTAAATCTTTAATTGTTAGAAGAACTGATTGTATGAAGCATGCACAAATATTTTTGTATAAATATATTGAAAAACGGTGAAATAATTTTTTACAATTATTAACAATTATTACATAAGCAAATGAGTATATGTGATGTTTTCACTGGATGGAGTGTCAATGCGCCAATGATTAAACGCAATAATTAAAATCTGCATAATATTTTCTTTGGAGGTGAGTGGCAAAAAGCGAGATGAAAACAACTAAGCAAATATGGTTTTCTTACTTGTTGTTTTTTAGCTTCATAGTATAGTGAAGAAAATCGAGCATGTATTTTGGGTAAGAATCTCTGAACCAATGATTGAGTTTTGTCCAAAATTTGAAACAAAACTACAATTTTAGTGTAAATACCTTAAGCTGAATTTGACCCTTCTAGCACTTGCGTTGTGTTCAGTTATCGTGTTAATTTACTTTATTATTATTTATTATTTTGGAATGGACCTCGTAATTTTGAATCGTTGTCAGGTAACGAGGACGACACTTGAGCCAGAACCTCCATCTCCAAATTTCCACACCCTTCAAAGGTAGGACGTTTGACCCATGACGTAAGATTTAACATACACTGGGCCCGCGTATCTTCAGTAGAATTGGGTTTCGAACCTGGATCCCTCTGGCTTCGAAGCCAAGACCTTACCACCACGCCCTCTGGCTTCGAAGTCAAAGGGCTCCAGGTTCGAAACTCAATTATGCGGGCCTAGGCAGATGGGCATAATACCTTAAGTGTCTCTTTAGCCTTGTTTCGACGGCGTGAGGGTTATCCAAACCTCGAGTCGCTCGAGGTTCGTACTTGTGGACTGTGGTCGGTGGAATTCGAACAGCCGCGCCTTTCCTACGGCGTGTAACTTGGCAAATATCTCGGCAGCGCTCGAGTGAACAGATGCACTGACGCCGTCTGGTCACTCCCTCCTTTGATGCGCGAGCTATTTACCGCTACAACGCGGGAAACCACAGATGCACTTACAAGCCCACAAGCTACATCGAACCTTCCTGTTCCGACGACAGGGAATAATGCGAACCGCTGACGAAACTCATGGAAAGACAGGCCGTTGGAACGCAGCTTTTTGCGCTTACGAAGAGATGACCCGATGAAATACCTCACAATCTCAAAGTTGAACTATTTCGCCATAACAATATCTTTTGAAAACATCCTTTATAAGCGAGAAAATAAAAAGGGATATTCTGACACTAAAGTCAGTAAATCTGTTTAGTTGTGGCTTTATTTGCAGAGAAAAAAAGTGATGAACTTCTAAGCACTATAAAATAAGTTACAAGTCGGCTTTCAGGTTTCGCTGGAACGGAAATTCAAATTACTTTAAAACTGTCATGCCTTGGGGGTTTCGGTGGTTTATAGACAGCGTTTCGGCATCGATGGCGAAACATAGTGGGTTAGTTTCCCAATTTCAAGGAAACCTCACAACGTTTGTGGATCTAGTGTAAGTTGAAACCTTGATGGAGAAATTGTTCTCACTTAAGTAAGTGGGGGAAACTAGGGATACTTGACCCTACGCGATTTTCTCAGATTGTGAAATAATTGGTAATTTGTGCGTGTCATTTTTATTTGACCTTTGGTAATATGATCTATTGGAGGGGATTTTCATTCCAATCTGAAAAGCCATCGTAATGTTGTATAGATAAATTGTGTTTTGGGGTCCAAAACTAAATTTTCACTTTTTCATTCCTCAGTGAATTCGAAGTTTACTATTGAAGAAATGATGAATTAAAATATTCCTGAATTTTAAGCATGCTTCTAGCTATAATTTGATATATGATGTTACGCAGTATCTTAATTCTAAGTGTTTTAATTTTTAGATAATTTTAAAAAATTCAAGTTCGGGGTACTTGACCCTATCAAAATGCTACTGCAGCTTCGATGTTGTAGCCGGCCGAAGCACATTGTATAATTGGGAACAATTTTCTGGTGCAGTTTGTCGCCAGTATGGCAACTCAAATATAGGGAATAATTATTTAAAAACGGTATGGTAAAAAAATTATATAAAGAATAAAATTTCTTTTTAATGTAATAGAATAATAATTAAAATTTCTTTTT
>BGPR01047873.1:0-11689 GCA_013235015.1 Araneus ventricosus | reverse complement strand
AACCGAAAGGCCCTGAGAGTGCATCTTATCCAAATCCACAAACTCCAGGAGAAGCGAAGGGAAAGACAGGCGTCTCAAACACCTGAACCTAACAGGGACCCAACTCCCCCGACCGCTAATTCGGAAAACACAGATCCTGTCACCGACAACGACTCTCCACCGACAGGTGCTGCCGTTCCTACTACACGCCCCATCATGGTAGTAGACCCCTCTGGGCATATCATTCCTCAATCGGATGATAATCAGAGGAGCGAAGTAAGTACCTCAAATTCACTGACTGTTGACTCACAGGACACTAATGATTCATTTCCCGTTTCAGATGTGTGTCCCAACGACAACTGCAGGAAGGATACTGACCTGCACATATTGTTCCCGATAAACGAAAAGCTAGTCTGCACGGAAGAAGGCTGTTCTACGCCATTCAAGACCAATGACTGGCACTCGACCAAGAACTCCCTCGCCATCTGCGTACAAAACACCATATTCTGATCAAAAGAACGGTCTACTGGTGTTTCATCTGCCAGACCCGGATATACCGCCATCCTGCCGAGCATACGTGTCTTCAAGGTTGCATTGTTGCGACTGATCAGAGTTCCAATATGTTCCGTTGTGACATCTGCAGTTTCGACTGCCCCACACAGCTTGGGCTCAACAACCATCAAAAGATGCACCGCCGGAAAGATGCCGAGGAAACAGTGCCAAAGAGAAACATTCCACGCCCAAAAAAGAGACCTCGGAACAATAGACAAAGACCACAGAGCCCAGGAGTTAACCCCTCCGGGGATGAGGGAGCGATAGATGATCCGTCGATCTCTCTCGCTGCTCCTGTGATACCAAACACGCTCCCCCCGACGCCTCCGGCTGAAAGGGAAGACCGGTCCCTGCTTGCGCATATTTTAAGTGAGCTAAACTCGCTCAGCGTGGATGACCCTTCGGAAGACAATTTCCTGTCATTCTGCATACTGGTGGAGCAAGCGGTCCAGGAGGCCCAACGACACCTGTTTGAAAGGGACGACGAAGCCAGACCAGCACATCCCAGAGAGAGAGTGAACAAGCCCGATCCAGATCCTAAAGACCCTGCCTTCATTCAGCGGCTGTATACCCGTAATCCAAAAAGAACTGTTCGAATGATCACAGGAAGTGACGGCGCTCGCTGCAATTTAGAAACTGAGACGCTTTTCGACTTCTTCTCGGGTGCATGGGGCCCCGCTTCTTCCGATCCTGCTTTCTATGAGGAAACCCAAGAAACTAGAGCTGGAGTCCTTGATCGTGAATTCTCGGTTGCTGAGGTGATCAAGAAACTTCGGAACGCTGAAAACTCTGCCGCCGGTCCAGACCGTCTCACCTACCACCACTGGCGCACGGTTGATCCTTCCGGAAAAACATTGGTTAAAATCTTCAACCTCTGCCTCCTATTTCGACGAATTCCACCATCCTGGAAAGAAACAAAGACGATTCTAATTCCGAAGAAAAACGTTGACCTTGCACTTCCTGCTAACTGGCGCCCCATCGCACTCTCCAACACAATATATAAGCTATTCACCAAGTGCATTACTGGACGCCTCACGAGCTGGTGTGATAGGTATCACGCCATTTCGCCAAACCAGAAGGGGTTTATGCCTCACGACGGAGTCCTCGAACACAACTTCACGCTGCAAGAAAGGTTCAATGATGCCCGTGACAACAAGAGTGACTCTGTGCGGCCTGGCTGGATGTGTCTAATGCCTTTGGTTCCCTACCGCATTGCGCCATTCAGAATGCCCTCCAGGCAGCTAGGGTCGGGGATGCCCTTTGCTCTTTGGTTACAGACATGTATTCAGGTTGTACGACGAGGATTCTGTCCAATGACTCGTGCACCAACCCTATTCCTATTTTGAGTGGGGTGAAACAGGGCTGCCCACTGAGCGGGCATCCTTTTCAACATGGCGGTCGACCCAGCGCTCCGACGACTGCAAGCCAATTCTTCTCAACACACTGTTTTGGCCTTCGCCGACGACCTTGCTCTGCTCGCCAACAGCCCACAAGAACTTCAAGCAAACTTGGACAGTGTTCACAGTGACCTTGCCAGGATAAGTCTAAGACTGAACCCCTTGAAATCGGTTGCCCTTCACATCAGAGGAAGTGTCCCGGTCAGGGCTAGGGAGACCAGCTTTTCAATTGGTGGTACTCCGCTGACCGTGCTCACAGAATTAGATCGGCATCGATTCCTGGGCAAACCAGTGGGCTTTAGCGTCCTTCCTGACTATGCTTCTCTGGAGACAATGGTCTTGAAGGGCAACAAACTGATTGAGTCCGCGCTTGCACCGTGGCAAACAATGGAGGCATTGAAGAAATTCTATTTTGCATCCCTCCAGTTTGCCATGCGCACGGCGCAGTTTGGGAAGTCGGACTGGAACGAAGTCGACAGACAAATCCGGCCGGGTATCAAGAACACCCTATCATTGCCAGAAAATGCTGCCAACGAATTCATTTACGGCAGCAGCTCCCTTGGATGCTGGGGCATGCCCATCGCTGCCGAAGAGTACGATCTGAATATTATCGACACAGCATTCAAGCTTCTGACTTCGCCCGACGAGAAGGTCGCCGCCCATGCCCTCGCACAACTTAAAGACTCTGCAAGACACAAATTCCGCGAAGAACCGACGGACGAAATTCTTAGTACCTACCTTTCAGGAGAGGAAACAGATCCCACTCTCCCGAAGGGAGGTCGCACCGCCAATCACTGGTCTATCGCTCGTGCTGCCTCTAGGAGAATGAATGTCAGCTGGAGCTTCGACGACGGAATCCCATGAATCCACTATCAAGACATCACGCTTCGCCCTGCGCACCGAAGAAAGATTCTTTTCTCCATCCGGGACCGCCTGCGTACGGATAGAACTGCTACTTTGATTTTGACCAAGAAGCACCAAGGGAAAGTGATGGACTGCGTCTCCCTTCATCCTGCCAGAAGCCATTTCTACACAAGTGGTGACTTCACTCGATTCTGTGACTTCCGTTTCTCGCAGAAATGCCGCTTGGGTGTCGGGCTTGATCTTAATGGATACAAAACCTGGAAGCCTCCCCAAGAGCAGCTCTGCCGATTCGGACATAAAGAAAGAGAGACTCTGCCCCACGTCCTCAATCACTGCTTTGGTTCTAAGACAAGAGGATACCAACTTCGACACAACTGCCTCGTCGACAGAATCAAGAAAGCGGCCGAAAGAGACTTCCGATCGTGTATGAAAATCAGCGAATCCCCGGCACGAACCTACGCCCTGATCTTGTGATCGAAAATGCAACCAAGATCTTCGTGATAGACGTGACCGTGGCATTCGAGCACCGTCGGCAAGCGTTTGACAGAGCCAGGCAGAGGAAGCATGAAACCTACAACTGTCTGATCGAAATAATGAAGAAACCCGGAAAGACTGTCGAGATCGTTCCTTTTGTGATGGGCTCATGTGGTACATGGGACCCGCAGAACGACTCCTTCATGCGGAACTTGTGCAGAGTGGTCGTACCTGAAGCTATTTCAGAAATTGTGTCTCCGACACCCTACGTTGGTCGCGCGACTTATATATTGAGCACGTGACTGGCGTGAGGCAGTACGACCCCGCTGCGTTCCCCACCACCAACTTCAAGTACAGACCGGAAGAACCAGAGGAAGCAGACCCCCTGGCCCCCCAAAGACCAACAGGTAACCAAGAAGTTAGTGCAAATATTTCCGTCTAAAGTGTTTAGTTAGTCTTTTTCTGTTTAGCAAAAAGCACTTCGGTGTTTCTGTTTATTAACAGTTTTAGTGAAAAACCTGGGTGTTACCATGTAAGTGTGGTTTTTAGGTTTAGGACTGGAAATGCTGTTCTCACCCGGAACTTGGTCTAGATTTTCCATTTTCCACGAGACAGTCTTCCGCATAGTAAACCCCAGTCATCTGAATAGTACCGAATGTTGGTAGGACCAACCCACTCTGCCCTGTGGCAGTTGAGGGCGTTCACGCCTTCTCGGTTATCGTAGTATTTTCCTAGTAAAATGAATGCCTCGTGCACATGATCGGGAACTTCCATACATTCAGGTGATACAACAGTTGATCGCGAGTTCGCATCTCGCCTTTGCCTGTGGGTCTTCATTTTTAAAGAGATAATGTTTTAAGGTGGACATACTGTCGAAGAGATCGCAAGTTCGAATATCGTCGGTGCCTCTGTATCGCTACTTTCAACGAATTAATGTTCTAAATCAGACATACTCTCTGTGAATTACATGAGAAGCAGCGAGGCGCCGTGGCTTAGTTGGTTAAAGCGCCTGTCTAGTAAACAGGAGATCGCGAGTTCGAATCTCGCCGGTGCCTATGGGTCGTTATTTTTAAAGTGATAATGATTTAAGGTGGACATACTATCTAAGAAATCGCAAGTTCGAATATCGTCGGTGCATGTGTCTCGCTACATTTAACCACATAATGTTATAAGTTAGGCATACTCTCTGTGAATTATATGAAAAGCAGCGAGACTCTGTGGCTTAGTTGGTTAAAGCGCCTGTCTAGTAAACAGGAGATCGCGAGTTCGAATCTCGCCGGTGCCTGTGTGTCGCTATTTTTAACTAAATAATGTTTTAATATGAACAGAACGCCGCCCTGTGCCCCTATTTCTTGTAGCCATGACAGCTATTTTACATTTGTGCGGACACATGGTGGTAAAGACAAACCCATAAAACCAACCCCACGGAACTCCTGGATGTGTCCCACACTTTTCTGTTTTCAAGAACAACTCTTTTTTTTTCCAAAATACACATAATTTACAAAAGCACAAAAACACAGAAAACAAAATAGGTAGGTTTTACAGACGATTTACATAGATGATAGATGCACCTTCAAAACATGAGGCCCGTTCTTATAATTGGGAGCTATTAAAACACAATATTATAAGGGTTTACCAGACGCTCTTGTTGGTCAAAGAAGTGCAGGCCTCCCACAAACATGAGGCTCCGTTCTAAATAATGTTACACAATAAATTTTTCTTGATGCACAAAAAAATTGGACAGAAATTGGGAAAAGAGAGAAGACTTTACAGTTAACAGTGGAGATACCTTTTGAGGCGGTATAAGCACCGATTGGCATGAGGAAAAAACCAAAGAGTAGAGAAGTCCCAGAGCAGTGTGGCTTGGTCTTGGGCCGCAGGATGGGAGTCAAAGATGGCCGTGTGTTATGGGCTGCTACTTAGAGAACTTGGTTCTTGATGTGATGATGCTGAGGGAGAGGACCTGGGATGTTGAGGAGAGGTGTGACTGTGGGATGCTTGTAGGTTGTTCTTTGAATCCTTGCTGTGTCGATAAGGCTGTGTGGCAGAAGAGTTCTTTGGCTCTTTCACCTTCTGTTCTGTTATTATGGTGGTTTAAAGAGGTCCAGGTTGCTGTGAATGAATGAGATGATGTGTTTGATCCTGGATCTGGCGTGGACATTGGCGGCGACACTTTTTTGCCATGCTTGGAGATTGTCTTGTGAGGGCTTTGTCATGTGCCAGGATTCTGTGAAGATGCATTCGGTGGCATAGTGCATTGCTGTCTCCACTTTTCCGCAGCCGCAGAGGTCACTTTGGTGCAGGCCGAATCTTTTCCTATGTGCTGGGAATGGTTAGTGTTCTGAGAAGAAGATGATCTCTTCTCTGGATCAGTTTGCTGAGTGGGTGGAGACTTTTGAGAGGATGTCTCTTATTTTCTTGCCTGTGTCGCTTTTGTTCCATTCCAGTTGCCACTGTTGCATCATTTTGTTTTTGAGGATGGATTTAATGTATGGCTTGGGAAGTTTCTGATTATCATACATATTGCCTGTCGCAGAGGCTTCCTTGGCCAACTGGTCAGCTTTTTCATTTCCCTCATGTCCTGCATGGGCTTTAATCCAGTGCAGTGTTATATTTGTATTGTTCAGGAGTGCGTTAAAAAATTTTCTGGCAGTTGGGCTTGTGGTTTTAGGGTTTGATGTTGCTTGAAAGCTGGCTCTGTTGTCCACGTGGATTGAAATTGAAGTAGAAGGGGGGTACTGGGTGGCCAGCTCCACCGCTTCCTTGAGGGCTGTGAGTTCTGCTTGAAAAACTGTGCTATTGTCATTAAATTTTGCTGACCAGTTGTGTGTCCATGTGTTTTGTTCTTGTACACAAAGAGCTGCCCCTACTCCATCAACAGTTTTTGATCCGTCTGTAAAAATTCTTACGTCTGCTCTTTGTGGTGGGAGATCTCCATCCTCGCTGATGTTAACTTGATTTATTTCCAGGTGTTGTGAAGGGTGGGATGTCCATCCTATGGCCTTTTCCTCTAGGTCTTTGGGTGTTATGTCTGTGACGTGTGCTGGTAGACAGTTTCTAAGTCTGTATATTGTGGTGATGCGGGCTTCATATTGAAGTTGAAAAGACAGGGGGGGAATTCCCAGGATTGTTTGGAGTGCTGCTGCTGACGTCGTGCGATAAGCCCCTGATATTGCTAGTAAGAATGGTATCTGTATTGTGTTGAGTTTTCTTGCCAGCTTTGTTGTTGGAGTGAGACACCATGCTGCTGCCCCATGCGCTAGCATTCTCTCCGCCACTGTCTTGTAAAGAGTTTTTCTGTGTTTTTGTGAGATTCCCCAATTTGTCCCTGCGATCTTCCTTAGGTTTTTATTAAGTTTGTGGGCTTTGGTTGCTCGTGCTGCTAGGTGGTCCGCCAGGTTAGCTTGTCGTCTATCAGAATTCCCAGGATAGAATGGACTTCTGTCTTTTCCGAAGTTATTCTAAAACTTGCGACTGTGTTGGAGTGTTGTATGTAGTTTGTTTTTTCCAGTGAGACCTGAAGTTTGTTTTGTGTTGTCCATTCTTGGAATGTGTCGAGGGCTTGCTGTGCCTCTATCTTTAATTTTGAGAGAACGTTTGAGTGGATTACCATGACGAAGTCGTCAGCAAATGCTTGTATATATACGTTGGCTGGCCATTCTTTATTAAGTATTCCATTTGCAACCAAATTTCACAGGGCCGGGCCACTACATGATCCTTGTGGGCAGCCCTTTCCCTGGCTTCTTGACACTCTATCCTGTGGAGTCTGAATTGTTACTATTCTGTTTTGCAGGAGACTAAGGAAGGTTTGTGTTATTTTGTCTGGAGCTCCGCTTTTAATGAGGCTATCGATAATTGCTTGGTGTTGTAGGTTGTCGAATGCTCCTTAGATGACAATCGACAGGACCAGGACGTGTTTGCTTGTTTTTCTCGCTTCTTGGATATTATGGATGAGTGAGTGTATACCTGTGTCCACTGACCAGCCCTCTCTAAATCCATGTTGATTGTTGCTTGTAAGGTTATTGCTTTCTAGGTGGAATGTAAGTCTTTGCGTTAGAAGTTTTTCCAGAGCCTTTCCTATTGTAGGAAGAAGAGAGATTGGTGTGTAGGAAGTAATTAGTTGAGGGTCTTTGTCTATTTTCTGAAATAAGATTATGTTTCCAATTTTAAAGGAATCTCGGAAGTGGCGAAGCTCCAGACATATGTTGAACAATGTTGGAAGGAGGGATTTGAATCTTTGGTGGATTGTTTACACGATCTGTGAATTCGGGAGGAAGTTGCGTGGCGCCAAGGCTTAGTTGGTTAAAGCGCCTGTCTAATAAACAGGAGGTCGCGAGATCGAATTTCGCCGGTTCCTGTGGGTCGTTATCTTTAAAGTGATAATGTTTTAAGGTGGACATACTATCGAAGAGATCGCAAGTTCGAATATCTTCGGTGCCTGTGTATCGCTACTTTTATCGAGATAATGTTTTAAGTTACACATACTGTCTGTGAATTACATGATAAGCAGCGAGGCGCCGTGGCTTAGTTGGTTAAAGCGCCTGTCTAGTAAACAGGAGATCGCGAGTTCGAATCTCGCCGGTGCCTGTGTGTCTCTACTTTTTACGAGATAATTTTCAATATGGGAAAAAGTACTGTGAATTCGGGAGGAAGTTGCGAGGCGCCGTGGCTAAGTTGGTTAAATTGCCTGTCAATTAAACAGGTGATCGCCAGTTCGAATCTCGCCGGTGCCTGTGGGTTTTTATTTTTAAAGTGATAATGTTTTAAGGTAGACATACTATCGAAGAGATCGCAAGTTCGAATATCGTCGGTGCATGTGTCTCGCTACATTTAACGAGATAATGTTATAAGTTAGACATACTCTCTGTGAATTACATGAAAAGCAGCGAGGCGCCGTGGCTCAGTTGGTTAAAGCGCCTGTCTAGTAAACAGGAGATCGCGAGTTCGAATCTCGCCGGTGCCTGCGGATCGTTATTTCTAAAGAGATATTTTTTTAAGGTGGACATACTATCGAAGAGATCGCAAGTTCGAATATCATCATCTTTGGTACTTGCAATGTATCGCTTTATCGAGATAATGTTTTGGTTATAGCTACAGTCTCTGAATTACATGATAAGCAGCGAGGCGCCGTGGCTTACGTTAAAAGCGCCCCTCTAGTAAACAGGAGATCTAGCGAGTTCGAACTTCGCCGGTGCCTATGGGTGTTATTTTAATGATACAGATCTAAGGTGGACATACTATCTAAGAATCGCAAGTCAGATATCTTCGGTGCCTGTGTATCGCTACTTTAATCGAGACAATGTTTTAATTACACACTACTGTCTGGAATTACATGATAAGCGAGGGCGCCGTGGCTTATTGTTAAGCGCCGCTGTAGTAAACAGGAGATCGCGAGTTCAGATCTCGCCTTGCCTTGGGTCGTTATTTTTTAAACAGATTATGTTCTAAGGTGGGCATACTATCGAAAGGATCGCAAGAGTTCCGAATATCTTCGGTGCCTGTGTATCGCTACTTTTATCGAGATAATGTTTTAAGTTATACATACAGTCTGTGAATTACATGATAAGCAGCGAGGCGCCGTGGCTTAGTTGGTTAAAGCGCCTGTCTAGTAAACAGGAGATCGCGAGTTCGAATCTCGCCGGTGCCTGGTCGTTATTTTTAAAGAGATTATGTTCTAAGGTGGGCATACTATCGAAAGGATCGCAAGAGTTCGAATATCTTCGGTGCCTGTGTATCGCTACTTTAATCGAGATAATGTTTTAAGTTACATACTGTCTGTGAATTACATGATAAAGCAGGCGCCTTAGTTGGTTATGCGCCTGTCTAGTAAACAGGAGATCGCGAGTTCAGATCTCGCCGGTCCTGTGGGTCGTTATTTTAAAAGATTATGTTTAAGGTGGACATACTATCGAAAGATCGCAAGTTCGAATATCTTCCGTGTGCCTTTATCGCTACTTTTATCGAGATATTGTTTTAGTTATACATACTCTGGTAATTACATGATAAGCAGCGACCTGGCTTAGTTGGTTAAAGCGCCTGTCTAGTAAACAGGAGATCGCGAGTAGAATCTCGCCGGTGCTCATGGGTCGTTATTTTTTTAAAGGATTATTTTCTAAGGTGGACATACTATCGAAAGATCGCAAGTTCAGATATCTGGGTGCCTGTGTATCGCTACTTTTTATCGAGAAATGTTTAAGTTACATATCTCTGTGAATTACATGAAGCAGCGAGGCGCCGTGAGCAGTTGTTAAAGCGCCTGTCTGTAAACAGGAGATCCGAGTTCGAATCTCGGTGCCTATGGGTCGTTATTTTTTAAGTGATAATGATTTAAGGTGGACATACTATCTAAGAAAGAAGTTCGATTATCGTCGGTGCGCATTAATGTCCTTCATTCTGAGAGAATGTTATAGTTAACATACTGTCTGTGAATTACATGATAAGCAGGAGCCGGCTGGGTGGTTAAACGCCCTTCTAAGAAACAGAGATCGCGAGTTCGAATCTCGCCGGTGCCTATGGGTCGTTATTTTTAAAGTGATAATGATTTAAGGTGGACATACTATCTAGAAATCGCAAAGTTCGAATATCTCGGTCCTGTGTATCGCTACTTTAACGAGAAATGTTTAAGTTACATACTGTCTGTGAATTACATGATAAGCAGCGAGGCGCCGTGGCTAGTGTTAAAGCGCCTGTCTAGTAACAGGAGATCGCGATTCGAATCTCGCCGGTGCCTTGGTTTATTTTAAAGATGATATGTTTAAGGTGGACATACTATCTAAGAAATCGCAAGTTCGAATATCTTCGGTGTCTGTGTATCGCTAATTTTATCGAGATAATGTTTTAAGTTACACATACTGTCTGTGAATTACATGATAAGCAGCGAGGCGCCGTGGCTTAGTTGGTTAAAGCGCCTGTCTACTAAACAGGAGATCGCGAGTTCAGATCTCGCCGGTGCCATGGGTCGTTATTTTTTAAAAGATTATGTTAAGGTGGGCATACTATCTAGAAAGATCGCGTTCGAATATCTTCGGTCCTGTGTTATCGCTACTTTTATCGAGAAATGTTTAAGTTATACATACGCTCGAATTACATAATAAGCCGAGGCGCGTGGCTTAGTTGGTTAAACGCCTGTCTAGTAAACAGGAGATCGCGAGTTCAGATTCCGGTGCCTTGGGTCTTATTTAAGATATGATTTAAGGTGACATACTATCGAAATCGATTCGAATATCTTCGGTGCCTGTGTATCGCTACTTTTATCGAGATAATGTTTTAAGTTACATATACTGTCTGTGAATTACATGATAAGCAGCGAGGCGCCGTGGCTTAGTTGGTTAAAGCGCCTGTCTAGTAAACAGGAGATCGCGAGTTCGAATCTCGCCGGTGCCTATGGGTCGTTATTTTTAAAGTGATACAGATTTAAGGTGGACATACTATCTAAGAAATCGCAAGTTCGAATATCTTCGGTCTTGTATACGCTACTTTAATCGAGACAATGTTTTAAGTTACACATACGTCTGTGAATTACGATAAGCAGCGGCGTGGCTTAGTTGGTTAAAGCGCCTGTCTAGTAACAGAGATCGCGAGTTCAGTCTCCCGGTTGCCTATGGGTCGTTATTTTTAAAGTGATAATGATTTAAGGTGGACATACTATCTAAGAAATCGAAAGTTCGATTATCTCGGTGCATGTTATCTACTCATTTAACGAGAAATGTTTAAATTGACATACGTCTGTGAATTACATGATAGCAGCGAGGCGCCGTGTGGTTGGTTAAAGCGCCTTCAGTAAACAGGGAGATCGAGTTCGAATCTCCGGTGTATGGGTCGTTATTTTTAAAGGATAATGATTTAAGGTGGACACTATCTAAGAAATCGAAAGTTCGATTATCTCGGTGCTGTGTCATCGCTACTTTAAGAGAATGTTTAAGTTAACATACTTTGTAGGAATTACATGATAAGCAGCGAGGCGCCGTGGCTTAGTTGGTTAAAGCGCCTGTCTAGTAAACAGGAGATCGCGAGTTCGAATCTCGCCGGTGCCTATGGGTCGTTATTTTTAAAGTGATACAGATTTAAGGTGGACATACTATCTAAGAAATCGCAAGTTCGAATATCTTCGGTGCCTGTGTATCGCTACTTTAATCGAGACAATGTTTTAAGTTACACATACTGTCTGTGAATTACATGATAAGCAGCGAGGCGCCGTGGCTTAGTTGGTTAAAGCGCCTGTCTAGTAAACAGGAGATCGCGAGTTCGAATCTCGCCGGTGCCTGTGGGTCGTTATTTTTAAACAGATTATGTTCTAAGGTGGGCATACTATCGAAAGGATCGCAAGAGTTCGAATATCTTCGGTGCCTGTGTATCGCTACTTTTATCGAGATAATGTTTGTTATACATACAGTCTGATGAATTACATGATAAGCAGCGGAAAA
>BGPR01047872.1:0-11689 GCA_013235015.1 Araneus ventricosus | reverse complement strand
AAAAAGAAATTTTAATTATTATTCTATTACATTAAAAAGAAATTTTATTCTTTATATAATTTTTTTACCATACCGTTTTTAAATAATTATTCCCTATATTTGAGTTGCCATACTGGCGACAAACTGCACCAGAAAATTGTTCCCAATTATACAATGTGCTTCGGCCGGCTACAACATCGAAGCTGCAGTAGCATTTTGATAGGGTCAAGTACCCCGAACTTGAATTTTTTAAAATTATCTAAAAATTAAAACACTTAGAATTAAGATACTGCGTAACATCATATATCAAATTATAGCTAGAAGCATGCTTAAAATTCAGGAATATTTTAATTCATCATTTCTTCAATAGTAAACTTCGAATTCACTGAGGAATGAAAAAGTGAAAATTTAGTTTTGGACCCCAAAACACAATTTATCTATACAACATTACGATGGCTTTTCAGATTGGAATGAAAATCCCCTCCAATAGATCATATTACCAAAGGTCAAATAAAAATGACACGCACAAATTACCAATTATTTCACAATCTGAGAAAATCGCGTAGGGTCAAGTATCCCTAGTTTCCCCCACTTACTTAAGTGAGAACAATTTCTCCATCAAGGTTTCAACTTACACTAGATCCACAAACGTTGTGAGGTTTCCTTGAAATTGGGAAACTAACCCACTATGTTTCGCCATCGATGCCGAAACGCTGTCTATAAACCACCGAAACCCCCAAGGCATGACAGTTTTAAAGTAATTTGAATTTCCGTTCCAGCGAAACCTGAAAGCCGACTTGTAACTTATTTTATAGTGCTTAGAAGTTCATCACTTTTTTTCTCTGCAAATAAAGCCACAACTAAACAGATTTACTGACTTTAGTGTCAGAATATCCCTTTTTATTTTCTCGCTTATAAAGGATGTTTTCAAAAGATATTGTTATGGCGAAATAGTTCAACTTTGAGATTGTGAGGTATTTCATCGGGTCATCTCTTCGTAAGCGCAAAAAGCTGCGTTCCAACGGCCTGTCTTTCCATGAGTTTCGTCAGCGGTTCGCATTATTCCCTGTCGTCGGAACAGGAAGGTTCGATGTAGCTTGTGGGCTTGTAAGTGCATCTGTGGTTTCCCGCGTTGTAGCGGTAAATAGCTCGCGCATCAAAGGAGGGAGTGACCAGACGGCGTCAGTGCATCTGTTCACTCGAGCGCTGCCGAGATATTTGCCAAGTTACACGCCGTAGGAAAGGCGCGGCTGTTCGAATTCCACCGACCACAGTCCACAAGTACGAACCTCGAGCGACTCGAGGTTTGGATAACCCTCACGCCGTCGAAACAAGGCTAAAGAGACACTTAAGGTATTATGCCCATCTGCCTAGGCCCGCATAATTGAGTTTCGAACCTGGAGCCCTTTGACTTCGAAGCCAGAGGGCGTGGTGGTAAGGTCTTGGCTTCGAAGCCAGAGGGATCCAGGTTCGAAACCCAATTCTACTGAAGATACGCGGGCCCAGTGTATGTTAAATCTTACGTCATGGGTCAAACGTCCTACCTTTGAAGGGTGTGGAAATTTGGAGATGGAGGTTCTGGCTCAAGTGTCGTCCTCGTTACCTGACAACGATTCAAAATTACGAGGTCCATTCCAAAATAATAAATAATAATAAAGTAAATTAACACGATAACTGAACACAACGCAAGTGCTAGAAGGGTCAAATTCAGCTTAAGGTATTTACACTAAAATTGTAGTTTTGTTTCAAATTTTGGACAAAACTCAATCATTGGTTCAGAGATTCTTACCCAAAATACATGCTCGATTTTCTTCACTATACTATGAAGCTAAAAAACAACAAGTAAGAAAACCATATTTGCTTAGTTGTTTTCATCTCGCTTTTTGCCACTCACCTCCAAAGAAAATATTATGCAGATTTTAATTATTGCGTTTAATCATTGGCGCATTGACACTCCATCCAGTGAAAACATCACATATACTCATTTGCTTATGTAATAATTGTTAATAATTGTAAAAAATTATTTCACCGTTTTTCAATATATTTATACAAAAATATTTGTGCATGCTTCATACAATCAGTTCTTCTAACAATTAAAGATTTAAGTGAAGAGCCATTGCTCTGCATCAGTATATCTAGCCGATCTTATTAAGCTTTCATTTTTTAGAAATAGAAAGATTTAATCCAGCAATTACCAGATGTTAAATCCTACTACAAATGAAGTGAATTTAGCAGTTATTTTTTTTGGAATGCTGAGAAACCTAATTAAAAAATGATTTTTTGAAAAGACGCAGTGAAACATAAGCTGCATTTTTTTATAAATTAAAAAAGAAATATATATATATATATATATATATTTATATTTGAGTCAATATATGTACCATTGCAAAAATTACGAATTCTAAATTTTTATTCCCCCGTTCTATTAGTCATATTTAGTAAAATATTTCTTGACACACTAACATTCCAAACAAAAATGTTCCACTCTTCTACGACTAAAGCTGATTAAGTTATGCAGCTTTGAATCTCTCTAACTTAGACCACATTAAAATATTTCAATGGCCACCTCGAGGAAAATCCGCCAATCAATGCGCAGCCCTTGCTCGACGCGGCCATTGATAGGTTTAAAATTATGAAATTCAAAGCTCCATAACTCGATCAGTTTCAGTCGCAGGACTGGCGGGGGGAGAGAGGTGCTATATAAAAATCTGGATATCGTAATTTTTTTACAGTAGGGGAGATGGGGCAGATTAATACTCGGAAAACATTGATAAAGTTCTTAAATTTTGATTATTGGAATGACTCAAGATATTCATATCCCCTCTTATATATTCCACAGTAACCCTTAGCAAAGGGTATATTTTTGGACCATGTTAAGTCAAAAGTTAATTTACAAATGAATGAAACCGCTAATCTTCTAGTCGAAGTAAATTTTACTGTAAGTACTTGTATGATTTCTTTCACTACATTTTCCTGCCAGGGTATCTACTCCAAAGGTAGGAAAAAGCATTTATTTTTCTGAACTATATTATGTTTTGAGGCTTTTCAGCGTTGGTGATTTTGCGTGACCCCATGTTTTAAGCAAAAAAGTGTCTTGTTGCAGACTGATACAGTTGACTCCGGGGCACATTGATACGCATCTTCTGTGTTTATCAATGAGCCTTAATAGCAACGACTTTGCGAAATCGTCTTCAGAAATGGAAAAAACTCAAAAATGAACTATCTAAGAGAAGCGCACAATTAAGTATTTGTTTTAAAAAATGAACACGGTTTTAATTTCATTGCAAAAATGAAAAGTATTGTTGTAATTTATTAATAATTATTTAAAATATCTTTACGAATTTATTAAAATTGGGAAAAAATGTACGGAAATTTAATTAATATAATCGAAAACATAATTTTTTGTATTTTCAGAAGGTGTGAAAATTATTTTTATGCTGAATTATTTTCGTAAGTCATGAAGGAAGAACGCGAAAATTTCCTTTAATTTTTAATTAATTAAAATTCCCAAAGACTGCTTCGAGGCTCACATTCCCTCCCTCCAAAGTATTTTTAGACACACATACATTCTCCTTTATTATTTGTAGAGATAAATTATTTTCTGAGGCATTATCGTCCATTTTTCCAGTCTCATTAAAAATGTTGAATTTTGATTAAAATAAAAGTTTGTTACTCTGTTTAAATTTAAGCCTTGATTTCGAATATAAAGTTTATTGATAAAACACCTTTTGGTTTGATCACAGACCTATTAACCATCATTATTTTCGATATTTCCGTGTATATCAATGTACCCGTTGTATGGGGCAGATTGATACAAATCCATTTTTAGGAAAAAGTGTAATAAAATTTTATTATTTCATTTATGACCAAATCTCGACTGAAATCCCATATTAGATTAACAAATGCATAAATATAGTTATAATTATTTCCGTTGGTAAAATCATTTTTTAGCTTTCCAAAAAACGGTAACAATGTCACCGTGTTCCCCCTACATTTATTGACTCAAACAACATAAAATATAATTCTTTGCGTCATCTAAAGCTTTTTTTCCATTTGGAACTATAAGCCTATCTGTAATGGTTTATAAATTAGCTATTGGGTTGCGTTTACAGTGGGCACCCTGTAAATATAGTATATAATCATGTTATTACTGTGAGTCATTTTTGAAATGGAGTCTCAGTCATCCTTGTAGTTCTATTATGAAATTTTTTGCCCCTAAACAATTAAAAAATCTTTTCTTTTTTTTTTGCTAAAACTCCACCTATTTCCTTATTTAAACAGGTACAGATTTATCAATATTTCCCTGACCTCTGATGGCGACCTTGAGAATAGCAGCTCAGTTAGAGAGACGGTAGCTTGTGATTCGTGGGAGTATGATCGTTCTATTTATACTTCAACCATTGTTAGCCAAGTAAGTATGAACAGATTTCAAACATTTTTTTTTCTTAAAGTCAAACTGTGTTATAATAAATGATAAAAGTAGCAGAGGAAGACACAAGAATGGGTTCAAGTCATGTGACGTCACAGTCACATGACAAGCATAGCTGTGCAAGTCGTCTAACATGGATCTTCACATTTTCTTACTTTGTTCTGCGGCATCACATTTTGCTTCCTTATGAAAGATGCGCGGTGCATTCCAAAATTAAATTTTCTTGCCACATTTGACAGATGTCACGCGATGAATTCAAAGTATTTAGTGCATTGCAAAATTTAATTTTCTTGGCCTATTTCACGTGTGTCAAGTGAGGAAGACAAGCTAGTTAACGTATTCCACAATTAAATTTTCTTGGAACAAGCACGCGATGAATGCAAAGTATTTAGTGCATTGCAAAATTAAATTTTCTCGGCCCATTTCATGTGTGTCACATGAGGAAGACAAACTATTTAGAATATTCCAAAATTAAATTTTCTTGGAACATGAACGCGATGAATACAAAATATTCAGTGCATTTCAAAATTAAATTTTCTTGGTACATTTGAGGTGTGCCACATGAAAAAATTGACTCCATTAAACGTTATTAGGTATAATGTTTCGAAATAATGCACCATGAAAGTTAATTGGATAAATAAGAGGTCCAATTAAGAGAGGACGAAAACAGTTTTACTTAGAAAATCAGAGAGAGTAGACAGAGCTTAAATCACTCAAATTTATCATAAACGGCACTACATTATAAATAAATAAATAATTCGAACACAAACAGCCGCATCCTACGAATAAATGCATGTCTAATCGCTGAGAAACTAAAAATTGCTTTTAACACTTAGTTAACCAGTTAACACTCGAAGTTGAACTCAGCCAAGATCTTTCAACAATATCCTTTCAAAGTGGGCGTCGAACGCAGCGAAATATATGGGATCATCATGAAAAACCTGAACGCAATAAGTGGTTTGATAAAAGCCGAAATTTAATGAGCTTTCCTTAACACCTTAAGGACCTCATTTTTTTTTCGCTTCTAATAAGATGGCCCCTCCTGTTTTGGGAAGGGGTTGTCGTTTTCATTCATCTAGAAGGCATAGAATACTTGAGATGCTTACGGATTCAACGTAATTTTTGTGTCAAATTATAAAGCTAATCAATGATTAAATTTGAGTTTAAAAGCCTAAAAATGCGATAATTTGATGCACGTCAATATGACGGGCGTGAGACTTAAGGGCTTAATTCGTTAACATTGACTCAATGATATCTCAGGCACAACTAACTATTGACGTATTTCAATAGCTCCAAACTTTATTTCCTCCCTTACCCCTTGATTAGTCTTTCTAATTTTGACTAGCCCCTGCTGTCACACCCCTCACAGACACTCAACCTATCGCGCAGAGTTTTTATTAATATTTATAATATTTATAGCTTAGGTTAACTTAAGAATCAACCGACTCGAATTAACTTAATAACGTTTGTGGGATTTATTTTTCATGTTATATTTTATTCCATTTTTTATAATAATATAAGTTCCACGTCCTAACAAATGAAAACAGTATTCAAATAACCTACCTCATACCTAATAATAAGCAACACAACCTACCTCAATTGTTTCGAATTGGAGATAGGTGGTGTTGCTTTTTAAGCGACGAATTACGTATTATCTCATGAAGAGAGCTAACAATTTCTCATCGTGTTAATCAACAATTCGAATGGAAGACAATTTCAATCCAATTATTGAATTTCTATCATGGAACTGAGTTTTTCAAAATTAGGTTCAATTGGAGACAGACATAATATCATGCCATGATCTGCGTCAAGCTTACTACGATATTTGTTGTTAATATATGCACAAGACTAGAATGTTTTTCCACCTGTTCTATGTTCGTAAAAGGTATCGAATTTTTTATTGCTTTAACACTAAGTTTTTCGTACTCTTCTTTCATTACCATCTTGTAGGTTTTCTGACTTATCATCATTAAACACGCTACAGTTTTCACAGTCGCACGCCTTCAGTTTTCACAGTCACACGCCTTCAGTTTTCACAAGCATTTTATTTCACATAATTTCTATTTTCATTTTAACGTCTTACGTTTTGTGTTTTCAGCCATTACCAACATTGCTTTTTCGTACCCCTGACTGATCCGTCGCGTGCCCCCAGGGGTACAAGTACCACAGGTTGGGAACCTCTGACGTAGATAATCAGAAATTGATGTCAGATAAAATGATTTCATTATTTGTACGTCACAGTCAAGAATCAAACGTAGCTGCGCATGTCAACTAACTTTTCTTCCACTAGAAGTGCAATTAAATCCAAAATTCAATAGGCATGTAGCTTTCGTCTTATAAACTAGGACCACGAATTGAATTTGTTTAGATTATTTTAAGTCAACGGAGTTTAAAATCCTATATATCATTTATATTGTCCACATCTCTTTTCCTCAAATCATACAAAGCTTTGTGGCATGTCTGAAGGGGGAGTACCTGTGGCATCATCGCGGCATCTGGCAGTACCTCGAGTTGTAATTGCATACAGATCGGATCCGCGCTCTTTGTGATGTCACCTATCAACCAATAGCGAGTAGCCTGTTGGAGTACTTAAAGACGATGATTACTTCTGATCACTCTCTTCTTTGTATCATCTTACTGCTAGCGTGTTTAATGATGTTATGATTTAATTTAGGATTTTAATTTAGCTGTGGTTCTATTAAATTTGTTGTTTTGTTATGAAGTAGTTGACTGTGTCATCAGTTCTGTGTGTTTCTCACAATGGATAACTTCTGATATATGTGAAATACAGGCATGATAGGTTGAGAAGCTGGTAGTGAAGTATTGTACAAGTCAATATGAAGCACTTAAGTGTCAATCGTTCTACGTACTTAATACCTCGGCGGCTGGACCAGTAAATCTCACCTCTACATATGCTGTTAAGTTAACTTGACCTCGACGTAGGCATAGAAGTTACAGCTTACCGGGATAAGTTATCGGTGAATAGGAATTTTTTTACCAACTTCTGATATAGCATACTCAGTTTATATTAAAACACACAGTTTGTTAAAGATCTAAGTCAAAACAAAAATTTAAACAAAACAGACATTGTGAAATGCCGTATTTACTCATGAACAAATCTATGTAGCCTCGTCAAGTCTGACTAAATCTGACAATATATTTTGCTTCAATTACCGAACTGAAAAACAAAACTTCATGGCGATTGCATTCTAACATCAAATATTGTATACAAAGATGTATTTTAAATTGCAAATATGTGTGTTCACACCAATTTACTGCCTTTGCAGTTTTGTGCATACATTTCAAGGAGAACGGAAGCAGAATGCTGAATGCGTGAAAGTCTCACACGGGTTTTACTTGGTAGCATTAAAAGTTTTTTCTTTTATACTTATGTAAAGGCATGTTTATGGAACAGTTTTCAATAATACAGTAATGAAACCTGCGAGTTTATCTTGATTTATCCCATTTATTAACAGTGGAACTTAGTCTGTGATCGAGAGTGGCTTGTTTCAATGTCTAAGTCCATTTTCGTCACTGGCTACCTCCTTTCGTCCACTTTATTTGCCTATTTTACGGATAAGTAAGTGCATTTTGTATGTTATTATGTCTTTTATATTTTTACTGAATATACTGTAAGATTTTTTATTATAACATTTTCTCACTGTTATTTCGATAATCTGGTGCGAACAAAATTTATATAATTTGCCAATCAAATCCAGTGATAGACGTTTGAGTGTGAACATTGGTTGTTATTCCATTGAATTTTTAAAACAATTCAGCGTTGGAGCTGCGAAATTCATATATACAAATTGCTAGTGAACTTGCTTTGGTCAAACGGCTACGGTGGGTGTGCCGGAGCGCTCTTTTCTGTCTTTCTCGGAGATGGACAGCGTCTCGGCATGCTCCCCTTTCCTTCTACAAGGTATGGCGAGTGTGTCTAGACGCTCCCATTTATTTTTATTATATATAAAAAGAAGTCAACCTAGAATAAAAGTTGCTAGAAAATAAAAAAATTAAAGGAAATTTGAACTTCTAGCCCAAAACTTTGTTAGCGTGATAATGTTTCTGGCTCGATTCGTCTGCCTTGTTTTCTGGCTTGATTGTATTAGCCTTTGCATTCTGAGCGTAACTATTTTTAAATTTACAGAAATAATGCCAGCCTGAAATGATTATTATGTTAAATTAAAGTGGAAGTTCTGCTTTGTAGTTTATGTAGAAAGACGACTATTTTTATCATAACATTAAGATTTGCTTAAGCATGATAGTAAAAGATCTGATGTAACGATTAAATTGGCTTGAATTTCATTACAACAATAAAAAGGATTGTTACAAAATTGTGTTTAAAACTAATTTTGACACTTTTATTACAATTAAAGAAAAAAACTGCACGGAAATAAGATTGGCATTACTGGAAATTTAAATTTTGAACTTTTAAGTGCTGCTAAAATTGTTTTTGTGCGATAATATGCTCCAAAGTTATTGAAGAAAACCATTAAAATCTCAATCAATTTTTAATGAATTAAAAGTATAACTAAAATTTCTTTAACCCTTTCTCAGTGAACCCAAGAAATATCTAACTATACTGGTGTGCAAAAATTAAGGACCATTTCGTAAAATGAGAAAAATTTGCAATAACTACGAAAACTATGGTTCTAAATCAGTTCTGGAGAATCGTGTGACGTACAATCGAGTATCATACACATTTTGCAGTGAAGATTCTGTCACGACGGGAATTAGGGGGGGCGACCAGAAAGTGATGAAGAGGGAAAGGGATTTCGACTCATCTTGTTTCACAGAAAGCTGATAACGCGTTGAAACTTTCATCATTGGTTATGTTTGATGTGCATAATATTTACATGCATTTTCGTAAAAATATCATGGATATTCGGGAAGATGTAAAGGTTTCTTTAAAAAATCCCTAATTTTCCCTCATGTTTCTTCCTTATAACATGCAGAGTTTTCGTTCAAGTTATACGAAACCGGCAGATTACTCGATAATATGTTGTAGAAGTAATGTATTAAAACTTGAAGTAAATATGTTGAATATTAGAGGGGAAATATGAGTATTTGTACTAAATAATTTTTACGGCGCATGTGCAAGACGTAGCGTAATTTTTTCTTTTATAACTTCAAAGCCATATATCTAGAGCAACTTATAAAAGAATTCCAGTTGAATCCCGTTAAAATTCAGAGAGATGTCGGGATTTCAGTGAGGTGAATTTAAATTTCTCTGCGAGAGAAGTTAAATGATGGGGGTTCTTGCACAAACTTATATTTTTAAAACTTGAATCTTCGAATGTTATTCAATGAAATGCAATTTAAACAGTGTATTTAATTTATGAGTGTACATGGGTATTCAGGATATTCAACTTTCCTAAAATTAAATGTTACTGTTCGAAGATTCAAGTTTCAAAAGTATCAATTTGGGGAAAAACGGTCATCACTTAGCTTCTCTGAAAGAGAAATTTGAATTCACCTCACTGAAATGCCGACATCTTTTTGAATGTTAACGGGATTCAACTGGAATTTATTTATAAGTTGTTCTATATATCTGGCTTTGAAGTTATAAAAGAAAAATTAAGCTAGGTCTTGTACATGCACAGTAATAAATTATTTAGTACAAATACTCATATTTCCTCTAATATTCAGCGTATTCATTTCGAATTTTAATACAAAACTTCTGTAACATATTGTCGAGAGTTCTGCAAGTTTCCTAAGATTTGAACGAAAACTCTGCATGTTGTAAGCAAAAAAGTTGCTGGAAAATTTGGGATTTTGTAAAGAAACCTTTATATCTTACTGAATATTTGTGCTATGTTTGCGAAAATACATGTAAATATTATGCACATCAAGCATAACCACTGACGAAGGTTTTATCACTTTATCAGGTTTCTGTGAAACGGGATGAGTCGAAATCCCTTTCCCTCTTCATCACTTTCTGGTCGCCCCCTAATTGTCCTCGTGACCGAATATTCTCAGTAAAATGTGTATGATACTCTATTGCATGTTATATGATTTTCCGCAGCTGATTTGAACCATAGTTTTCGTATAAATTGCAAATTTCTCACATTTTACGAAATGGTGCTTAATTTTTGAAAACCAGTGTACCTGCCAAATTTAGTAGCTATAGGTAGAGCGTTTTGAGCAATTGTTGCACCACGCAGTTTACGGAAATTATGCCAACCGATAAACATTTTCATGTAAATAGGCCGGTTATTCCGAAAAATCAATAAATAAGTAACTTACTCATTTGGCACAATTTCAAGATTATATAACAACTGTATTTATTGTGTAGTAAATTGTAATTTGTACTTTTAGTAATTAATTATTTTGAATTTTATTATGCTTTAGAATTCATTGTATTCCTAACGTAAATTTTATTGGATTTTTATTTTGGATTTCAGTTTATATATATTGTTATTTCGAATTTATGTAATGAAATATTGTTGTGATGAATTGCTTCATCGGGGCGGGAGGATGTGGCAATTTGAGCCACAGTAATCCCTAAAAAAGGGAAATATTAGCATGCACCTTCCCTATCCGATGGGAAATTCAATCAGTCTGGAAAAATGATGGACGAATAATGTCCTAAGAATGGAATCGGTAATCTGCCGATTTAAAAGTCAATTTTCTAAATGTTCAGCTATGTGAAATACGTGCTCGTGAATATCTATGTGCCATGTCGTTATTCGTCAAATAAATAATTGGAAAATGCAAAAAAGAACTGGTTATTTAAACTCTAAAAGAACATGCAATATCGAAACTCAGGCATAACGCCACATTTGGTGACGAGGATGATTTAATTTTGTCAACATACAAATCCTAGTCTATTTTAGCTTGATAGGAATACTACCTGTTGCAATGGTTTTCATGACCCGACTTCGGGAAAATATCTGCAATCTTCACCATAGTGGTCCCTAGAACACAAAACCCCCCTTCGTTCAGAAGATCTTCCCCAAAGTTATCTTCTAAATTTTGTTACAATGAAGAGATTTGATGAGCCACTGACAAATATTAAATTAAAAACTATTCTACAATAATTTTGTATCCTTTACAGGTTTGGCAGAAAACCATTGATTCTTGCATGCAATATTCTCGCCATTGTGAGCGGAATCTCCTGCCTATTCTCTACATCCTTCCTCATGTTCGCCATATCGAGATTTTTCGTTGCAGCCGGAACTACCGGGAGTGACCATGCCGCATCTATTTTGAGTAAGTAAAATGAAAAAAAAATGTGTGAGGAAGTATTATCGAGGACATATTAAGTATTGTTAAGACACA
>BGPR01047871.1:654-11689 GCA_013235015.1 Araneus ventricosus | reverse complement strand
TCTAATCAATTAGCTTTAGAACTCTCTTTAACCTTAAACTATTTGTCATGACCTTCACGCAGTTTATTTATTTATTTAAGATTGAAAGCAAGATATAATTCAAATGAATATCATTTTAATGTTTTCATTTTAATATCATTTTAATGCTTTTCATTAATGATTTGACTGATTGGTAGGATTAAGAGAAAATAAACAGATTTCGGTTTTATGAAATGAAAGTTAAAAACAATCTCCTTTTCATTTCATAGAGTAGATTGGTTTTGTTCTTGCTGAAAGAGTTAATCGATTAGTCAGATATTCTGTCAGCAAATTTTATTGCTGTCTGGTTTCAATATCCAAATACAATTCTTTTTCAGCTGCCTCTGTGATTTTAGGACAATATTATGGGACAAAAAAAAAATGAGAAGAAAAAAATGAGAAGAAATTACCAATCGTATAAATTCTGAAGATTTATTTTCAATACATTTTATATTTTTATAGAAATTTCAAGACTTTCACTCAAAATAACAAATAATCATAAATTTATCGCATGAAAACTTAGAAGTGATAATTTTTTTTCACGAAAGTTTTTTCAGTAATCTACCATTAATTTCTGTGAAGAGTCAATAAAATAAAACAATCTTGCTCATGACTAACACCTTAATTAAAATGTTGTTTATTTAGTAGCATGGAAAGCACATTTGAGACTTTTTTAAATCATAAGAAAACAATGATACATGGAAATTCTTTTTAATATTAAAACATGTGAGAATAAAATCATATAGAATGATTAAGGTAAGGCGGGGTAAGTGGATACCGATTTTAGAACATTGTAGCGGTTACAATTCACTGCCTTATCCTTTTTATGGTAGATGGCGCTACTAGGGCCATCGGGGTTTTTCCCATGATGCCAATCTCTCTTCTTCTTCTGTGTACTTGTCTTGTGTTGTTGTTCTCTGTCTTGCGTATTGTACCTTTTAATGTAATGTGTCGTGGAACTTAGCCATCTAATAAAAATGGTTTCTGAAATTGAATTACAGTAGAGTCACCCTACAACGAAGTCTCTCTACAGCGAATTTCTCCCTATAACGAAATTTTTAATCGGAATGTTAAATAACATTCAAAATATTCTCCATATAACGAAGTGGTTGCCTCCCTGTAACGAATTTTTTCAGAGGTTTGTCTTTTCGATTTTTGTCATTTTTGAAGAAAGTTGATAATTTCTGTGCAACCAATTCGCTCACACGTGCCTGTTTCTGGAACCACTCCCTCTTAAAAAGTAAAAATTTTTCTGAAAATTTAATATCACGAAATGCAAAGCAATGTAAAATAACGGAATTTTTCTAGTAAAATAAACGTAAGTACATACTAGTACATATTATTCTCTAAATTGGTGAATTGTCTTAACTTTTGAGCATTTTATTTATACAATAAAAATTAGTACAATTTTAACAAATTTATAATATATATTACCTCATTTTTAATTGAAAATCATAATTAGATACATCTGAACTTATCGCACCTATTGAAAAGTTTGGAACATTTACTTAAATAACTGCAAAAATCTCTAATCTCCGTATAACGAAATTTTCTCTATAACGAATTTTTCAATTGGAACCGAGCGATTTCGTTATAGGGAGACTCCACTGCATTCTCGATTCCTTTTGAAAGGTATTATAGTTTGTTCATTATTACAATATTATTGAAAATGTCTTTTATACTAATCTTTTGAAAGCCATAATTAAATACATTTGAACTTATCGCACTTATTGAAAAGTTTGGAACGTTTACTTAAATAACAGCGAGAATCTCTAACGTATAACGAATTTTTCAATTGGAACCAAGCGATTTCGTTATAGAGAGACTCCATTGTAATTCTTCAACAACGGCATTCCATATAAACATGAGTCTCGTCCCTCTACAACATCAAAATTTTATTCTACGTTTCAACGTTTCTGCTTGCTATGATTTCCCTCTTTTATACTATTGTGTGGTGTCGTTTATGGGTTTAGTAAACAGCCCAAATTAGTGTAACAATTATTTATTTACGGTTACGTTACACACAGACAGTTTACACAAATAATTTCAAAATGGAGCAAACGATATAAAACAGATTGTTCATTGGACGGTCGCGTCGACGCTACTTCTGATGTCATTGGCAGTCAGTTATGGTTAACGTTACAAGACGTTACAATTTTCATATATCAAAGTATTCTGTAGATTTTGCTCTTTAAACTGCTATATAAAACTTTTTGAAATTAATCAATTATCTATACTATTAAAATCGAAGGTAAACAAACATATGTATCTATGTCCTTCTTTTTTCTCACGAACCACTGAAACCTGAAACTAGCCGTAAGTACTAAAAGATGGAAAATAATACAAGGAATCCATTTCGACTATTTAAATTCCGAAATTGTAATTAGTTAAAAAGATATTAATTAAAAACATCAAAATGAACAAATTCACGTGCTGCCATCTATTGGCAGCATGGTGAATTCATTCACAGCGGATTCTTTTTTTTTCTTCCTATTATTAGTTTTCACATCTGGTGTTGCATTTTTTTTTATTTATTTAACGGAAACTGGTATTTATTTTGAGCGAACTTCTGTGTGTGGATTTATTAACAATAGAAAAAATCATTTTCATGCTTTTGTCTTTCTTTTTTTGCATTAAAGTGTTTAATTTCGTAACGTTTGGCAGGGAAAGTAAGTGACAATATTTGTTGATTATAGAGAAAAACGGAGGCGGGGCATATGAAAATATATGGATCCCAAGGTCTCACGTGACCTCACTTCTCTCCACCCGGGAATATCCTATTATTCGTGATAGCCCGTGCAACGCCGGGCCACTCAGCTAGCTTAACTATAAAAATTAATTTATAAATATTAATTTATGGGAGTTCTGAGTACACCTACATATTAATTTATAAATATGTAGGTACTCAGATCCCCATTGCGTCAGAGTAAGTGCACACCATCCACCTAAAATTTAGAAATGATAAATATATTTCTTTTTATTATCTGGCATTTTTTTGTTATTTAACAATATTCAAGTGCTGGATATTAATATTTTTATTGTAGATGTAATTCTACTAACTCTAATTCTACAGTTGACAGACAACATCTCAGATACTATCAACTGACTTGCACAGAGGCAGTTATTTAATCAAATATAATTTTTTTCAGTTATTCTATGTGCTTGGATACGTGTCGCATAAAATACGCATAGACATACAAAATCATTTAGGATGAATATGTTTTCAATGACGACAGTCCTGTTTTGTTCTTGTGTTTTTCAGGAACGTGTCGATTTCAAATTTATATCTCTATCTCTTTTAATAATAAAAGAGAAAGTCTGTGTGTTTCTGTTGGCGGAACTTAGAGCTACCAAATTTGGTAGAGGTATACTTTGGAGGGTGAAAATGCGCACCTCGAAGGCATTTTTTTCAATTTTTTATTGAAATTTTAATTATTTAAAAATTAAGCAAATTTTATCACTGTTTTCGGCCATATTTTCGGGAATAACTTCCGATAGAACTATTGCATAAAAATGATTTTTATATCACTTTAAAGTGCAAACAATTATCTTTCCAATGTTTTTAGTATGAGTACTGTGTGATAAATACTTTAAATTTTACAAGGTTTTAAATTGTCATTAACTGCGGTCAAGGAGACCGTTTCTCTTTTCGACCAAAGGTAGGGAGGAAGGGAGAGGGGACGAGGGAGGGCGCCGCTAAGCGGTCATTTGTCAACAATGAAAGGACAGCCATTGTTGGTCATTTGCGGTTAGAAGGAAAGGATTTAAAATGCTCATCTCGCAATCAATAGGAAAATAGCGGTTGAAGCAACAGGAATGATTTTCTGAATAAAGTATAAAACCTTTTAATAATAAAGATAAAGGTGATATTTTAAATTCATTACAATTGTTTAACTTCCGTCCAAATTTTTTTGTACACTTCTTGCGTAATGCAGAAAAAATTATTCATCTATAATTACTTTCTAAATGTATTACACAAAATGACTGACTAAAAAGCTGACATAAAATGCAGATCAATACTTTTTACAGGTCATCAGTAATGTAGATTGTAATACGATTAAGAGAGCTGTTTTGTTTATAAGGAATAAGAAAGTAAAGTCGGATACGCAAAGAACGCGGGTTAAATGTCTATAGCAATTTGAAGTTAAAGATTACTTTGTTAAGGGAACCAGGAATATAAAATTACGCATAAGAAAATTCATTTGAAATTATATTCCCGGCGAACAAGCTGGTAGCCGAAGGCGGCTAGTACTCAATAAGCTTGAAACATACTGTATCAACGACTTTATTTACCAGTTTGATAAAGTCACCTTTTTATATTTTTTCCCTTGGCTATGGTCGTTGCCAGTTTGCAACAGTTTTGTCTCAGTCCATCTTTATGCGTCTAAGTATACCGATTTCACGTTGTTATTGGAGATACTATGTGTGAGGAGGGAATTTAAGTGATTGAACCTGATTATTGATTTCTTCATTATTAAGCTCAGGTGAAATGTGACTTTCATATCCCTCAAAAGTTAACAGTATAGGCCTTGCTAGAGAAGTTTTAGGTACGAAACTTTTACAAAACTCTTGGCAAAATTATCTGAGGTCATCCATTTTTTTTATGTACTCTATTGAGTTTTGTCATAGGATGCATCAGTATTCAGTTCCCAAGTCCTAGTACCCAGTTGCCTCTCATCAGTTTCGGAGACAGAACAACTAGGTACTCCTTATAACATTTCTTACTTTCTCGTATACGAAGTGTACAAAGAGAAAGTATTGTAATCGTCAAAAAATTCGAACTCGAGATTTTGACGAATCACCACTTTTTAGACCTCCCTGAGTCCGAACAAACACAATTTTGGAATTATGTCTGTCTGTCTGTGAACACAATAACTCGAAAACTATTAGAGATACGGGAATGAAATTTGGTATGTGGTCTTAAAATATAATTTGCAGGTTTCTAACAAATTTTGGACAAAATCCGTCAACGGGAAGTCTGTCTGTATGTTCGAGGTCATGCGAACGCTATAACTCAAAAACTTGAAAAGCCAGATGGATAAAATTTTATACACAGTTTTATCGTCATAAATGTAGGTCCGTATAAAATTTTGGGCCAAATCCGTCAAAGGGTTTACTGTCTGTCGGTCCGTATAATTTACTTTTGAAGAGAATCCGTCATCTCCACGCGCATGCGTACTGGAAGAACGGAGAGGAATTTCATTACGGAGTAGCGAATTACGTCAGTTTGTCCTTGAGCCTTTAAGAGAGGAAAGTCGTTACGCGTCTCTTTGAATTTCATTCTTTGCCTAGATATTTTTCAATCACTATAATGAAAACCCTTCTGATAGTCATTGGATTCTGGGTAACAATAGGTTCGAATTTTTTTATCCACGCGGGGGAAGGGGAAACGGCACCTTTTTGGGGAAGTATACGAGAAAGTTTAGGGGAGAACACTCCCACTGGTTTCTTTTAGAAATACAGTAGAGCCCCGGGAATCCCAACTGATTGGGGCTGACCTTTGCTCGGATTCCGGGGAATTGGGATTATCCGGGAAATTAGGTAAAATACTCTTGATATTATACGAAATGCATTAGAGCAGTGGGTCCCATCCTATGGGTCGCGGCCCACTTGTGGGTCGTAGATAGTGTATCAGTGGGCTGCGGAACGCTAGTCAAGAGTCGAAGTCAGAGGAGTTAATAAGCCTTTTCAAATTCTTTTTAGGTGCTGCTTCCTGAAAATTGAAGATAAAAACCAATGAATCAAAAATCCTTTTGAAAAAGACTGCATAAAAAAAAGTGAAAGTACCATCAAATGGAAGAAGACTCGTTGTTTGAAATAAGAAGCGATGGATCAGAAATCCTTTTGAAAAAGACTGCATAAAAAAAAGTGAAAGTATCATCAAATGGAAGAAGACTCGTTGATTGAAATATCATGTGACCAGACTCTAAAATCTTTGTTCCCGTTCTGGATAAATGTTCAGTATCCAGCAATTGCCAAACTTGCACTGAGATATTTCATGGGATTCTCGATCAGTTATTTGTGTGAACATGCATTAATAACTTTAGTTTCTTTTCTAAACATAAGTTCAAAAATAAACTGAATGTAGAAAAAGATTTGAGGCTGAAACTGTCAAGTTTTAATTAAGGTATTGACTATCTCGTAGGGGATGAACAATGTCAAAAATTCAATTCAGTTTTATTTTGAATCTTGACTGCTTTTTTTTTGGTTTTCTTACACTGTGACAGCTGAATAATAACAATAAAATTGTTGCTTTATCATCAATATATTTTTACTACTTTTACAGTAAGCT
This sequence comes from Araneus ventricosus, assembly GCA_013235015.1. Lineage (NCBI taxonomy): Eukaryota > Metazoa > Arthropoda > Arachnida > Araneae > Araneidae > Araneus > Araneus ventricosus. Next base: position 5,379 of record BGPR01047871.1, on the reverse strand, counting down.
TTACTAATTACCGACATATACGCGCATATTATGTAAATATAACGTATCCGTGGTTGTAGTCGTTAAAAATAAACAGGCCGAGCAAAACTACCTCTTACTTTATTATCAGTAGGAGAGTGGTGGATATACGTCCATCTCCGTTTAGTTTACAAGCGAAAGTGCACAGAAAAATCCCTGTATTCTCTCGGATAAGGGAATAACATATTGACACGTGATCAAAGTGAAGGGAATATTGGGTATTTTTTAATAAGTTACGTAGGCGTTTCAGGGAGAGTCTGGTGCCAAAGAGACGCCGATTGATTGTCATGATTTGACGTCATGATTTTCTGTCGGCACGTGAAAGCGATTAAATATTCTTTTAGTAATAAACATGCCAAAATGAGAGATTTAATATACCTCCAGCGCGGGAAAAGAACGAAACTGGAGTTTTAGAAAAGTGATTTTGGAATACATTAAGATTTTAAAATATATAATATTAGAATTTGGAATAAACTTGAGTGAGATTATTACATATATGTATTTTTTTATTTGCATATTCAGTTCGTGGGCCTCAAAATATTTTTTACACAACAGATGGACCGCCCAACCAAAAAGGTTGGGAATCGCTGCATTAGAGTTTGACTCTAGGTGCTTTGTGAAGACGTACGGAAAGAGCACGCGGCGATTTGCACGGTACAGTGGCACACAAGTTGAAGGTAAAAAGGAGATATCTAAATTTGTGTCTACTAATTAAGGTGCTGTATCCATCCTTAAAGACCGATTCGGATACTTCTTTTAAGTTAGTAATAAATATTAGCTTTGTTTCTGATTCGTAATTGCTATTTTTCCTTCAGTTTTCAGCACAAATTTTTCAGAAAATTAAAACGAAGCGGATTATCCGAAATTTCGGATTCTTGGGTTCGGATTCCCGGGTATTACTTTTTTAAAGATTTTCTTATATTCTAATTACTAGTTTTCATAACTGAGTATTACTTTGATATTATTTGAATTATTTCTGTTCCTTACAGACTTTTTGTCGTAGTTAATTCTAATAAATTAAGTAAATTAGGGTAATTGGGTGTATAGGGCATCGGGGCACTCCTTCTACATTTTTTTTCAATAGGGACAAGGTAAATGAACCAGTGGTGAATCCAGGATTTGTGTCTTGGGGGGCTGAGGTCATAAAAATTTTGTATCGCCATGACGAATGTCAAACCTCTTGGCTTATGTTAACCAAAACATTTTAACTTTACAGACTTTATTCACCTGACAATAAGAATCATAAAAAATAATATAATGCTTTTGATAATTTAATTAAAAATACAATGAAATAACTAGACAAAAAATGTCTTCGACAGCGTCAAAGCTACAAATACAAGTGGAATGACTAGAAAAGTTGGACAATTTTCGAACCTGTCAAGCCAGAAAGCAATATTGTCACGTTTTTATTATTTTTTGAAGAAGAGAAATTAAGAACAAACAGTTATAGTGATTTTAAATAAAATCAAAAATTCTGACTTCGCTCTGGGGGAGGGGGCTGCAGCCCGATAGCCCCCCTGGATTCTCCACTGAAATGAACCACACAAATGAACACTGGATACAGTGGCGAATCTAGGATTCGGGTCTGGGGGTGGGGTGAGGTCATAAAATTTTTTATCGTAGAGACGAATGTCAAACTTCGTAGCTTATGTAAACCAAAACACTTTAACTTTACAGACTTTCATCATGTGACAATAAGAATCATAAAGAACACTACAATACTTTCTATAATTTTATAAAAAATACAATGAAATGATTAGCCAAAAAATGTTTTCGACCGCGTCAACGCTACAAGTACAAGTGCAATGACTAGAAAAGTAGGAAAATTTTCGAGCCTATCAAGACAAAAAGCAATATTGTCACAATTTTATTATTTTTTAAAAATGAAAATTAAGAACAAACAGTTGTAGTGGTTTTAAATAAAATCTCTTAGCTCTGAAAGGGGGGGGAGTGCAGCCCGATGCCCCCCCGGATTCGCCACTGACTGGATATGTCTTCCCTCTAAATCGATGGTCAGTTCAGCTGCCGACTTGAGCAGAGCAGTTGAGAAGAGAAGTGTTAAAAAATACATAAATGTTCTGCTTACAAGTAGTTTCAAACTATTCTGGTAAATTTAATTTTATAATCACAATAAAAGCGTCTAGAAAACATTAAAGATTACACTAAGTAGATTTAATTTCCATATAATTCTTTTTGTTTGGTATAACCAGCGGGAGTAGTCTCCCCAAAACTTTCTTGCATACGAATAACACGGGTGGGGGGATACACTACGCACCGGAAAACGTGTGCTAAGGGGGCCCGGCCCACTAGCTCCAGCGTTTGCAGCTTTTTTTTACGTAGATTGGAGAAAAACCGAATAGGTAATTTCAACGCCCTTTTTAAACCAATTTAAACGAAAATTGGATACAAATCTACAATTAGGATTTCAAGACAGCATAAGAAATTTCAATTATCTAAGTAATTTTTTCAGAAGTTATGGCGTTCAGGGAGGTCTAAAACGTGGAGATTCGTCAAAATCTCGAGTTCGAATTTTTTGACGATTACAATACTTTCTCTTTGTATACTTCGTATACGAGAAAGTAAAACGTTCTGATTCCATTCTCTCTTGTTTGTATTTTGGGAGAATTCATTATTTCAAAATGTTTTGTTAATGAAAACATGAAGCAAGAAAAATGCGTTTTATTAATGAACGTAAAAGTACGCATTAATATTTAAAGGTAACGTCATAGAAAATGTTTGTAATATAATTTAGTTTAATAATTATAATATAAATATTAAATATTTTTAATAATAATGTTAAAAATTAAACTATAACGAGTAGCTACCTTTTCACCAATAAATTTTGAATAAATTCTTCTATTTCTGGAACAATCTGGATATGCTTTAAGTGAAAAAATCTTCATTAATAACATGAAGGAATTTGCGTTATCACCAAAAACAATATATATATATATATATATATATAACACAGATGTCGTTATTTTAAACTCTATACAAACCAAGCAAAACAGAAAAAATTCATTTGTTAATTTATATAACAAACAAGTTAATTCATTCCTTAATTTATAATGGTGCACAAGAAATAAGGTTGAATACACAAGAAATAGAAATTTGTTTAGATTTTGAAATGTGTGTGTGTGTGAATTACATATTTCATACATATTTTTTATTTATTATAATATTCAATAATAATAAATTTTAATAATTTCAATTAATAAACAAATAAAAGACCATTTTATTTATAAACTTAAGAAAAGCGATCTCAGTAAATAACTAGAACACACGTGCAAGCAATCACGTGGATGGAAAGGAAGGTAACTTCATTCACGACGAAATTAGAAAAATATTTTTCACAATCTTTAAAGAGGAAAAAAAGAAAGTGGCCTATGAATATAATTTCTAAATAATTAATAAGTTATAATAGTGCACAAGAAATAAGGTTGATTATACAAGAAATAGATATTTTTTTAGATTTTGAAAGGTGTTTACACATTTCTTGCATATTTTTTATTTATTATAATCTACGATAATAATGAATTTTAACAATTTCAATTAATAAGTAAATAAAAGACCATTTTATTTATAAACTTAAGAAAAGCGATCTCAATAAGTAACTAGAATACACGTGCAAGCAATCACGTGGAAGGAAAGGAAGGTAACTTCATTCACGACGAAATTAGAAAAATATTTGTCACAATCTTTAAGAAAAGAAAAAAAAGTAAGTGGCCTATGAATATCATTTCTTTCGCGGAAAGGCCACCATAATTCCGCACTTCCATCTCAGCGGATTGAGTTTCTCAAGAGATCCTATGTCTACCGCACCGGTTCAAGGCGAGCATTCGAATTGGGATCAAATTCCTGGTAATTACCTCAAGGTCGTTTAATCGCCGAAATTGAGAAATCTCATCGCGTGTACCTTCCCTTAGGATGGCCTCTTTTGTCTAACCGCAAGTCGGGATTCCCCTGAGATCCATCCCTCTGGGGATTACGAAAGACGCCCTAACCGAAAACGTAAAAACGGGAACACGTTTTGGCGAAAAGTGCGAAACATTTTCATCTGCTGCATATTGTCTACAAGTGGGCCCAGGCATTTTCCACTTTCTCTCTTGACGCCCTTTTTGGCCTCTTGCTCAATTTTCTCCCCCAAGATCATTTCCTGGTAGAGGTCACCGGGAGGGGCCTCCGGTGGGGAGAATGGTCACAGAAGTCCATTTCTGTGAGTGCTTCCGTCATGTGTGCACTGATGGGATTTCTGTTTATTGTTGGGCAATTCGTTGCACGCAGATTATCTGTCGGTCACATCAAAGACAAATGCGTCCGTGACACGAAAGGTTTTCCAAAATAATAAAAAAATAGTTTTTTCCAGGAAAATCGTTCTTGTTAGAGTCAGATTATTTTTGGTCCTCTATTCTGTATTGAATTAATCTATATTAAAACAATACGAGGAACACAAAAGGTTTCGACATATAGTCAGAGTTATTCATTGACCAGGTCGACCCGGAAAATCGGCACTTTATTCGGGCCTGGTCCACTCCTTTATTGCTATATGTTTGGATCAGCCTGGTCCAGCCACAGAAGGCATGCTTTTATTTAGAAATTATACGAAGAAAATTAATTGCAAAACCGCAGCATCAGAATATTGAAATGAGAATTTGTTTCTTCATATAACCTGAATATGATAGCAGCAGTGGCGAATCCAGGGGGGGG
>BGPR01047870.1:1475-11689 GCA_013235015.1 Araneus ventricosus | reverse complement strand
AGATGTACGAAATTTAGTGTCCGGTCTTTGCACCAAAATGATAGATTGCTATCAAAATGTGGACGAGATCCATCTGAGGGAAGTTGTCTGTCCACCCGTGTGCGCGTGAATATTATATATTAAAAGCCAAACTAGCTAGATATATGAAATTCGGTATATAGTTTTATCACTAGAATTGTATGTGAGTCTATTCATGTTCATGCACTTGAACAGGATTGCTTGAGAGCGTACTAAACTAGGAATAGGAAATTTGGTATGTAGTCTTGATCCCATAATCGTAGATCAATTAGAAAAAAAAGGTACGAATATAAAGAAAAAATTTAAAAGGAAAAGAATGCATGCACAAAGCACAAAAGACTGAAAGAGAATACATGACATTCTAAAATGTTAAAAAAAATAATGAAAAAAATATGCGGAATTAATATTGATAACATTAAAAAAATTGAAGAAGTGGTGAATTGGTTGACTTTCTATCAGTCTTGAAAGACACTGGAATTCCCATCTTTATTATTGATAACATTAAAAAAATTGAAGAAGTACCGAATTGGTTGAGTTTCTATCAGTCTTGAAAGACACTGGAATGCCCATCTTTTCCTGTATTTAATGTACTTGTGGCACATGAACCAAACAAAAAGCAACAAACATTCTTTTTCGACTAAAAATATTTAAAAATGTGCGGATGATAAGTGATTTAAATGAGCAATCATTGATCTAAATGGAAAAATAATACAAATTTTCTCTAAATATGGACAAAATAAATCCACCCTTAATCCATGTTCATTTGTCTCTTCTTCTCTTTTTCTCTTTGATCCATTTCTGATCTGTCAGAGTCATCTGCACTCCAAATTTTCTCAATTGATAGTTCATCTCAATTTTAGGTATTGTTGTTACCAGTGGCGTAGCGAGGGAAAGTGGCGCAAGTGTCATAATTTGGTATTTTCGCCCCCGTCGACAATAGCGACTCAGGCAGGGTACGTTTTCGCCCCGTCATCCAATTTGACTTTGAAAAGTGACATAAATGCATTAACATTTAGTCACTATGTTCAGTTGCGAGCGGGAAAATAATAAGATTTTAACGTAGGACTACTTTCCTCCCATTAGGGTCTCAGGAAGGAAATTGATTCACACGCCAAAACATCACAAATCTTGGTACGGGAGATCCTGTATATCTCGGTAACTGCACACGTTAAAAACAGAACTAATGTCTTATTTTAGAGATAATGGGTAACAATAGAAGTTACCAAAAGAAATTTGAAAATCGGAATTTTAGTTCAGCGGCTACTGAGTCGCAAAGTTGGGCAAAAATACGAATTATGGATTTTTCTCATTAGCTTTAAATTCTTTTAGTCCGGAGACCATTCGAAAGAATCCAGTTTCTTGATGTAAAATCAATTTTAAGGACTGAAACCGCCAGTAGATCACGAATCTTCACTTCAGAGTGGAATTCTCTCTAAGGAGAGAACATTTTTATAAAGCCATCTTCGGATCCATATAGTATCATGGACTACCGCAACTATGCTACCACCTTCAGCGAATCAATGATATTTAAAGGTAAAAACAAACTTAACCAGCGGGAGTGGTCTCCTCTAAACTTTCTCGTATACTTTCTAAGTGGAGATTCGTAGTGGAGATACTTACTCTTTGTATACTTCGTATACGAGAAAGTAAAACAAACAAACAAAGAAACCTGAAATCAAATATCTGTTGCCACGTTTCAAAAAAATATTACTTTGAAGCATGCGCGATAAAATAGGCAATGCAATGAATATTAAAGCGAAAATTCTGCTTTGGAACTGAATTCCCAAGAAAACAATTTATACTACCACAACCGCAACAATTGCAAAAGCGCGTGAATAAAAGATTTGCTGAAATATTGAGATCGGTTTGATTTACAACAATAAAAAAATTGTTAACAATTGATGCTTGAAAACATTATTTATTGTTGTAAATAAAATTTACAACAATAACAGATTGCTACCAATACGCATGCGCATGAGAATCGGATTAAAAGAAATTGAATATACAATTTGAACGCCTCTTTTTGACGGATTTGGCCCAAACTTTTATACAGACCTACATTCATAACGATAAAACTGTGTACCAAATTTTATCCATTTAGCTATTCAAGTTTTTGAGTTATAGCGTTCACATGACAGCGGACATACAAATAGACAGACTGCCCTTTAACGGATTTTGTCCACAATTTGATACTAACCTACAAATTATGTTTAAAGACCACATACCAAATTTCATCCCCGTAGCTCTAATAGTTTTCGAGTTATCGTGTTCACAGACAGACATAATTCCAAAATTGTGTTTTTCGGACTCAGGGAGGTCTAAAACGTGGAGATTCGTCAAAATCTCGAGTTCGAATTTTTTGACGATTACAATGCTTTCTCTTTGTATACTTCGTAGACGAGAAAGTAAAAATTAATACAAAATAAACAGTGGATCCCTAAAAATAAATAAGAAAGGGGAAAAACTCCACCATCGGCAGAAAATGACAGGCGGGCATAGTTTCTTCTAAAATCTAGTTTAAGGATTGAAACAGTCAATAGGTCACGAATCTTCACTTCAGCGTGGAATTATCTCTAAGGAGAGAACATTTTTATTCAGCCAGCTTCGGAACCACCTAAAGAGAATCAATGATATTTAAAGGTAAACGCAAGCTTAAAAATTAATACAAAATAAACAGTGCGCCCCTGCAAATAAATAAGAAAGGGGAAAAACTCCACCCTCGAAGAAAATGACAGGCTGGCGTAGTTTCTTCTAAAATCTAGTTTAAGGATTGAAACAGGCAATAGATCACGAATCTTCACTTCAGCGTTGAATTCTCTCTAAGGAGCGAACATTTTTATGCGGCCAGTTTCGGAACCATACAGTATCATGGACTATTGCAACTATCCTCCCATCTTCAGCGAAACAATGAAATTTAAAGGTAAAAGAAAACTTAAAAATTAATACAAAATAAACGGTACACCTCAAAATAAATAAGAAGGGAAAAACTCCACCCTCAAGAAAATGACAGGCGGACGTAGTTTCTTCTAAAATCTAGTTTAAGCATTGAAACAGTCAATAGATGATCTTCACTTCGCGTGGAATTCTCTCTAGAGAACATTTTTATTCAGCCAGTTTCTGAACCATACAGTATCATGGACCATGCAAATATTTTACCTCCAGCGAATCTATGATATTTAAAGGTAAAAGCAACTTAAAAAATACAAAATAAACAGTGCACCCCTCAAAATAAAATAAGAAAGGGGAAAACTCCACCTCAAGAAAATGACAGGCGACGTAGTTTCTTCTAAAATCTAGTTTAAGCATTGAAACAGTCAATAGATGACGAATCTTCACTTCAGCGTGGAATTCTCATAAGGGAGAACATTTTATTCAGCCAGTTTCGGAACCATACAGTATCATGGACATTGCAACATATCTCCCACCTCCAGCGAATCATGATATTTAAAGGTAAAAGCAAACAAAGATTAATACAAAATAAACGTGCACCCCTCAAAATAAATAAGAAAGGGGAAAAACTCCACCCTCGAAGAAAATGACAGGCGGGTGTATTCATCACGCCAAAAGGGTCATTAATTTTCAGCGCGCACCTTGGGAGCGAAGAGGCTCTTCTTTAAGAAGAATGGGGAAAAAAGTGCATTTAAGCTAAATGTATCGCGGGGCTTATTTTCCCGAAAATCACCGGGGCGATAACGACGTTGAAGGGCGCCGTATTTTCTTTTCGGGCGGCGCGCATCCATCCGAAGAATTTGAAACGCGCCGTTATTAACATCATAAAGTGACGTTTCTTGAAGGTTGGAATTTCTTTTCTTTGAGGGAAGGGACCGTGTTTCACATAAAACGGGGAAGGATTATGGCTTGGTTATCTAACGCGTGTTTATTTAGCGCACCCTCACCCCTCTCCACAAACTCCCCTTTGAAACAGACGTTTCTTTTTAGAGTGCAATATGTTTTGTGGTTAGGTCAACCGGAGGAATGCATTATGGAATAAGTCAGAATCAATCCTGTAAATAACTCAGAAATTGCAACTAATGTGTATACAGTGAAAGATGTGAAAAATGAACATCGCATTTATTAGTTTCTCGTGCACGAAATGTATAATCGATTTTAGTCGTCAAAAAAATCGACCTCGTGATGTTGATGAACCTGGGAAGCTAATTTTGAAATTATATTTGCTTGCCTATCTATGGAGAAAATAACTTAAAAATAGAAAAGATTTGCCAAATTGTTAAATGAAATTTGTTAAATTGTTAATGAAAACTGAATAAATGTTAAAATAAATCAAATTTGGTACGTGGTCTCAAAATCAGAATTCTAGATTCGTATCAAATTTTGGACGAATTCTGTCGATGGGAAATCTGCTGTCTATTCGTCCGTGTAGATCAACTCAAAAACGCAACGATATTCAAGGATAAAATTTGGTGTATGGTTTTATCAGCAGAATTGAAAAATAACAGATGTTTGCAAAGTTTGGGCTGAAACAGTCATCAGGTTGTGACTGTTGGTCGGTATGTAGATTCGTGCCCATGTGAACGCGATAACTGAAAAACACAACGGGCTCGATGACTAAATTTTCGAAAAGGCAACGATATTCGAGAATGAAATTTAGTGTATGGTTTCATCAGCAGAATTGAAAAATAGCAGATGTTTATAAAGTTTTGGGCTGAAACAGTCATCAAGTTGCGACTGTTGGTCAGTATGTCGATTCGTGCTCACGTGAACGCGATAACTGAAAAACACAACAGGCTCGATGACTAAATTTTAGTATGTGATCTTTTGGCAAATTTTTCACAAAATCCAACAAATGGTAAACAATCTGTCCTTGTATTTGCAAACACGTTAACTCAAAAACCAACTATTATCAAAGTATCAATCTTGTCCATAATTAAAGTTCCCCTATGCAGAGCAACGGCCGAAACGTTTCATCAGAAAAATGTAAAAGTTTTTTGTTGACTTAATAACGGGATGGGGAAAACATTCAGCGAAAAAAACATTTGTTCCAAATATGACCAGAAAGCTAGTTTATTACCATAAAAACCCGTAATAAATATGAAATTTTTTTCCCGTAATGCAGCAGCCGTCAAAAAAACCTTTCAAACATTCAACGGATAACGTGCTTTCATTGTGCTCGCCGCTCACAATGGCCTTGATTTTACGAGATCGCTCTTCAATAGCTAAATTGTTTCATACAAACGCATTCCTCACCAGCCATTCTACGAAAATTTCGGACTTTTGAGGGCCTTCCAGCAGGTTCAATCACTGTTGAAGTATTCCGAAAGAATATTGAAGTTTGAAGAAACAGGGCCATTGTCTGTTCGTCCTGAAAAAGCAATCCAATTTCTGCTGAGGTAGTAGAGGAGGTTGGGTTCAATTAGAGGAGCACAAAGCTTCGAACTTTCAGGCCAACACCAGAGTCCGCCGCGTAACGAAGGCTTTGGATAGAACAAGTTCAGTTGTCCGTAAGAACATGTAGGACATCCTCCGATATTATCCGTACAAACTTTCACTTGTTTCGACTTTGTAACGGACATTGCTTTTCAGACACAATCTTATGCAAGGCAGGGCTCCTCCACACATTGCATTGCTTGTTAAGAGTGTTTTCTGAAAAGGCGTTTTACCGAAGATTCTGTCATCACCTCGCACTTCTGTCATCTGTGGAATTCCTATCCGCAGAACTCAATATATGTGATCTTTGCGTTTGAAAATGTAGGACATCTGGTAAACCATGAAAAGGCAAGAACTTGCCCGATCTTAAAAGCACTCTTCGCAGTAGGCTTTCAACATCTTCAAACACACACTTCGCTCAACAAGGGAACATGCCTTCTCGCGATTTCAGATAGTAGTAGGTGACAATCGTGGCGAACATGTGGCATATGTTTTGCTGTTTTCAAAATTGTACAACCAAAAAGTGTAGGTGAATGTGTAATTAATTAATAAAACTCCCTCTGGTAGCGATATTTGGATTTAATTTTACCCCCTTTGAATATTTTCCCATCTCTTTATTAAATCATCCACAAAATTTCACACTTTTCTGACTGATGGATACAGCTGTAGGCAGATCTGAACAGGGGAATAACATCTAAAAATTCAGTGAAAATTATTTCATGTATTTTTCACTAATGCCTTTACTCTGCAACAACCTTTACACGAAGAGTCACCTCTTGGTTTGGTCACCGAAGTGCGTGGGCAACTTCGGCATCCATACCAAGCACCTAAAAGCTTGAATGAAATTTATTTCATTTTATATTTATCGCTATAATGTGTTACGCAATTCCTCGTCACTCTGTCATTTCTTTCCCCAAGCTCTAAGCACACAGATCGACTAAACAATCTATCTTTTGCGAGAGAGATATCTTCCGTTATTCTTAATGTGTTGTGTAATCCGATTTGTCTTTCTGTCTTTGATGAAAAAACATTACCAATGACAAAAAGAGGCTGAGCAGCAACCGTATTCAATTTTTCGAGGTTCAAATGCCGCAGCATGGCGAAGGATTTCATTGGATTTTATAACACCGAAGAAGAATTAATCGCTGATAACTAAATTCTTCTGTCGAGTTTTGCTTGCCTGATAAAATAACTCCCTTTTTACTTTCAATACTACATCACCAATCAAATTTTTGCATTGCAACAGCCCGTTTACGAACACCTTTTGGTTTGATCATCAAAGTACGTGGGCACCAAGAAAGACCCTAATTTCATCTACCAATACTTGACGAGCTAACATCCATCTAAATATATAACACCTAAAAACTTGAATGAAATGTATTTCATTTTATATTTATCGCTATAAAATTACGCAAAAAACGGTCGTTAAAATGCGTTGCGCAATTCCTCGTCACTCTCTGTGTCTGTCTGTCATTCGGAATGTCATCTTCTGGCATTCCTTTCCCCAAGCTCTAAGCACACAGATCGACTAAAAAACCTATCTTTTACGAGAGAGATATCTTCCGTTATTCTTAATGTGTTGTGTAATCCGATTTGTCTTTCTGTTTTTGATGAAAAAACAAATGAAAGCGGTTGAGCGTTCGTTTTTTCGGGGCTCATCTGCCGTTGGATGGCGGAGAGGATGCTGCCTAATGCAGCGTGCGAGGGAGGCCTGTCGCTAATTAATTTTATATTGCCACTCGGAGGGAGGGGAGAGGACAGAGGAGATTGCGGGTGCTATCGGATGTCCCGTCGTTTTCTGCGATGAAGGCGGATCTAGGGTTGCTGGTCCGTGGGAAAAAATAAGTTGGCGTGTTTTCTTTGATTGTGGAAAGCCTCAACAAAGAATGATTGTACAGGGCGGTAATTATTGAGCTATATGAAATAAAAATATAAAATTCTCAAAAACTACCGAGTTCATATTTTTTATTCAAATTTTAAAAGCAACTAAAAATATTCGGATTTAGTTTAGGACATGTTCGATATGCTTGCCATCAATGGCTATGACGTGGCGCAGACGAAGAACAAAATTCTGCAAAAATCGCTGAAGTGTCGAGACATCGACACTACCAGTTCTCTCGAACTTTTCAACCACATTTTTGATTGTTTTAACACTTGGGCCGGTTGTCTTCAGCTTGTACTCGGTCGCAAATTTGCTTTGAGCCGCAATCGGGCTGTTATTTCTCGAATAGTAGGCCTTGACGATCGATATACGCTCAGAAACGCTGTATTTCAACATTTTCAATGAAAAATGAACAACAACAACAATAAGAGTGCACATGCTGAAAAAAAATCCCAACATGCCCTGCATTCGACCGCCAAGTTTTAACTGTATCTCGCCAATGGTTCAAGAATTATCAAAGTTTTTTTTCATATAGCTTGTAACTTCTAGGCCTACGTCGAGGTCGAGCTAACTTTACAGCATTGATAGAGGCGAGATTTACTAATCTAGTCGCTGAGGTAGTCGGTACATAGAACAAATGATACTCAAGTGCTTCCTATTAACTTGTACGATACTACACTACTCAGCTTCTCAACCTATCATACCTAATTCCACATATATATCAGAAGTACTCCATTGTGAGAAACTATTTAGCTGGTGACTCAGTAAAAGGCAAGACTACTCGATGACAAAATAACAAATTTAATAAAACAACAAGTAAATTAAAATCCTAAATCAAATCATAATATAATTATGCTGCCAGCTATCAAATGATACAAAAAGAAGAAGAGGAGAATGAACAGTGGCAATCAGTCCTTAAATACTGCAACAGGCTCGTCGCTATTGGTCGATGGGTGACATCACAGAGAGGACGGATCCGATCTGCATGCAATTACAATTCAGGATATTGCCAGATGCCGTGATGATGCCACAAACTCAATAAATGTCAACTTGTAGGTGCATATTATGATTAGACAGAAAATCATTTTCACTTTCACACCATTCAAATTCCCATTTATTTCAAAATACCAAATTTGGTGTCAAATGTTATTTATCTTGCTTGTAGCGTTTTGGGTTTCGTGTTCACATGCATCGAAACAGACAGGCAGAAATACAAGCAACCATTAACGGATTTGGTCCAAAATTTGATACAGATCTACTATTCTAGTTATAAAACCATAAGTCAAATTTCATTAATCTAGCACTTTGCATTTATTAACTGTCGTATCTTTACATGTAGATGAGCGAACAGTCAGACATTTAATCCAAACTCCGATGCAGGTTTACAATTTCCTTGTCACTACAAGTTTCAAGATCACTACATGTTTCGTTTTGAAAATTACTAAATTTATTTCAAAAATGAGTATTAGACATGTAGCTTATCATAAATATGTAAAGGAAAAAAGTTAGAATTTTTTACTTTCAAGAAATTTGTGGTTTCACAGTGAAACCAATGAACGGTAACGGGCTATTTTTCTGCCGAATATGTTATCATCGAAATGTAATTTAAGTTATGTATTTAATTTATAAATCTACGCGAGTATTCAGGATATTCAACCTTCATATAATTAAATATCACTTTCGAAGATTCAATTTTAAAAAATATCAATGTGTGCAAGAACCCTCATCATTTTGTTTCTCTTAGAGATCAAAAGCAATTTAGCTCTTGCAATGCCGATATCGTTGTGAATACTAACGGTATTGAACTGGAATTTTTATATAAGTTGGCCTATATATCTGAATTTTAAGTTATGAAAGAAGAATGACGCTACATTTCGCCCATGCGCAGTAAAAATGTTCAGTGTGTGGTTTCACTGCGAAACCAAGAACGCGAAAGGGATAAACCGTAAAGAAAATTTCATTTGTCTATCTCCTTCCGTTTGTGAGTTATCGTGTTTACAGATCAACAAACAGGCTGATGTTATTCCAAAAATGCTTTTTTCAAACTTAGGAAGATCTAAAGTGTAGAGATCCATTTCGAGGTCGCTTTGTGTACTTCGTATAAGACAAAGTAAAAAAAAATCCCTTTTTGATACATCTTAACCAGCAACACAAAGAAAAAAGTCCTTTCGGCAAGCCGGAAAGCATAGGTAGATTCCTTTTTTTCCGGAGATCCAAGGAAAAGAAAAATTAACCCTATCTTCCATTTCCACCGCTAATTTCAGAAGCGTTGAAGCTACGAGTATGAAAGAGGGTAGTAGAGAATATAGCTGATGAGAGCTTCCCAGCAAGATGGTTAGATTCATAGGTTAAAAAGTAATTGCAATACCGAAAAACTTTTAATGCAAAAGTTGTTCATTATGATTAGGCGATAATTCATTTGATTTGAATTATCTTCAATAGTAAGAGAGTTGCGGAAAAATGAATATTTCAACCCACCACCATTCTCGCCCTCTTTGAACAGGATGACCCTTCTACGAACTCGGCCGAGGCGTTCAACCTACCTTCAACATATCCCTCGCCGATTCAAAGACATTCAAAATTTCTGTAATTATCATATTGACTTTTGACCATAATCGAAGAAACTGTGCAGAAATTTCCCAAAGTCGTACCATGAGAACAATTGCAATGGACAGTCTTCCTATAAGAAATATACCTACCATACCCCAGTAGCATAGGGTATTGTATAATATCGTACGATATTGAACAATAATCGCAATATTGTATATTGTACGATGTTGAACTATATTCGCAATAATGTATTATATCGTATAATATTATATAATATCGAACAATATTGTACAATATAGGACAACATGTTGTGCTACCTACCATATTCTTCTCGTTTGCTTTATGTTTCAGATGGATAAGCATCCGATTTGTTATCATT
>BGPR01047869.1:0-11689 GCA_013235015.1 Araneus ventricosus | reverse complement strand
TAAAAAATAATGTATCCACTAAAACAGATGAAGGATGTTTCAAACAAATTTTTGTTATTCTTTAATGATTGGAATAACTTCTAAAATAAAACTACTGTAATTGTACCCTACTGATCTGTTTATATTTAATAGATAACTTAACATTACAAGTAAAAATTAACATCTAAAAATGAATTAAAATATTTAAATCTAGGTATTTTGCCAAAATGAAATGAAATTGAAGGAACTTGAATGATAGGAGTTATGGGATTTGAAGCAACAAGGGCTGTAATCCCCATGAAATGAAATTGATTGAACTTGAATGATAGGAGTTATGGGATTTGAAGCAACAAAGGCTGTAATCCCCATGAAACTGATTACCTCATAACTACAATGTAAACAAACATAAATCCTCTAACCAATCACAACCCTCCAAACAACAAACCAAATGCAAAGAGAGAACAGGCATTTGATTGGACACCAAAAAGTTGACATAGGATTTGCGATCTCTTCTTTGTAGCTCGTTCGTGCTTGTTCGTTCACGAAGACTGAGGTGTGTGCCCGTAATGTTTGCCTTTCATTGCGTTCACTTCGCGGATCCGGTGAAACTTTTTTTAAAAAAGACGGATTGCTATGTTGGCGTGGTTTATCATATTTTGAGTCTTAACGATTTTCAAAAGACAGGAAAGCGAAATGTGTACCTTTTTTTCTCAAAAAAAAAAAAAAAGGCAGATTGTTAGGTTGGCAAGGTTTATCAGTTTCCAGAGCTGTTGGAGATGTTTAAAAGACTGATTTTGGGGATCAAAACAGAATTCTTGTTTCCATCTTGTGCAGTGGCGGACTGGCCAGCTTGCCCGAGACAAGTGGGCCCCCTTAAACATAAGAGAGAGAAAGGGAAGAATTTTTTTCTAGAGAAATTCCTGCGTCTTTTCTAAAGCGAACAATATAGCAACCCAGATAGCAATTTTAGTTTGCAGCAAGCTTGCCACAAATTTGTCATGACAAGAGTGCAAGTTTGCCACAAATTTGTCATGACAAGAGTGCAAGCTTGCAGCAAGTTAACATAGGCTCCGAAGTCACCATGAAATGAACTTGCAGCAAGCTTGCCGTGCAAACTTATTGCAAAAACAGAGTACGAAACACAACCCGGGATAGAACTCGCGACCTCCCGGTTCCGAAGCGGAGACGCTAACCATTCCCAGATAGCAATTTTAGTTTGCAGCAAGCTTGCCACAAATTTGTCATGACAAGAGTGCAAGCTTGCAGCAAGTTAACGAAAGCTCCAAAGTCACCATGAAACGAACTTGCAGCAAGCTTGCCGTGCAAACTTATTGCAAATTATAGCAAAAACTGAGTACGAAACACAACCCGGGATAGAACTCGCGACCTCCCGGTTGCGAAGCGGAGACGCTAGCCATTGAGCCAGTTGAACTCGGTGATGAGAAGATAGATTTCGCTAATACATCGTTCGATTCGATTCGTATACGATTTATTTTAAACTTTTTTCAGGATTTCATTAATTTTTTGAGTTGAGAATATGATTTGAAGTCAAAGAGAGAGCGATTTTCGCTAATAACTACGTTTTGCTAGTAGAATAAATTGTGAAATTAGAGTTCAAAAGTAATTACTTTAAAATGGGACAAAATGTCTAGTTATCATTGTTCAACAAACACTGACTGTTTTTTAGATTTAATTTTGTTTATAAACGTTAAAATTTCAACATTAAGAAAAAAACGATGTAGTTTTCGTTAAAGTGAGAGTGATATATTTAGGAAAAAGATGGAAAATGTTTCAAATAATTTTTTTATAAAAAAGTTATTTTTTTCACAAATTATCATTGATTTATCGAATTAATAAAAAAGAATTACGGTCTAAGAGATGCTATTAAAAATCGGATGTTTTTTAAAACAGAGACAAAGATAATTATCTCTTTATTGTGCTATCTTTGCAGGAAGCTTGTTTTGCAAAATTGCAGGTAGTTTGATTTGCAAAGGAGGTGGCGCTATTTGTCACATCGAACTTGCTACAAGTTCGATTCAAGTTTGATGCGTCAAATTTTGCCATGACAAGTCAAAATCAAACTTGCTGCAAACTTACGTGCTATCTGGGAAGTAGTTTTATGTTCCTCATACAAACTTTTCTCTGTATGGTCGACCTCTTCTGTGCAATGACCACCTCCGGCAAGACGGAAAAGATGATCCCTTTGAGCAGGAAGGGTGCGGTCCTTAGAAATGTCTAAATAACATTCTTTTTTTTTGTTAGTGCTTTTTACAGTAGTAAAACTGACGGACAAGCGAACAAAGAAAATAGTCTACTCCGGACGGCTGAAACTGTTAAAAGGGAAGGGGGAATCATGTAATTTGACAAAATGGCATCGGTGAAAAGGGGTCATTCACCTTTTCCTTAGGGGTGGAGATATGGGATTCAGTGGCAAATCCAGGGGGGCTATCGGGCTACAGGCCCCCCCCCCCCCGGAGCGAAACTAAAATTATTTTATTTAAAATCACTTCAACTGTTTGTTCTTAATTTTCATTTGTAAAAAAATAATAAAATCGTGACAACATTGCTTTCTGGCTTGACAGGCTCAAAAATTTTCCTACTTTTCTAGTCATTCCACTTGTACTTGAAGCGTTGACGCGGTTGAAAACATTTTTTGTCTAGTTATTTAATTGTATTTTTTATTAAATTATCGAAAGTATTGTATTGTTATTTATGATTCTTATTGTCAGGTGAGGAAAGTCTGCAAAGTTAAAGTGTTTTGATTTACATAAGCCATGAGATTTGACATTCGTCATTACGACACAAAATTTTTATGATCTCAGTACCCCCAGAACTGAATTTTGGATTCGCCACTGATGGGAGTGCTTCTTTGGTTTTGTTAACAAGGTTGTGAAAACGCTAAAGGGCCCTTTCTTTCGTGACAAATAATTTAGGTGTGGGGAGTGGTATTCCTGTTTTCAGTCAACAAAGAGAGAGAGTATAACATGCATATCTTATAAAAGGAGAAAAAAACTTAGAGAGGTGAACTCAAATTTTCCATATCTTTTCATTGCTTTTCTAGTATTAAATACTGACAGCCTTCGGCGAATAGCTGAATAATTCATCTTATTAACTGTATTGCTTAAATTATGCTAGCCAACTTTAAATTTACCAACTTATTTAATTTTTGGTAAGCTGAAGCCATTAATTGTTACAAAAGACCAAGAAATAAATTAGTTAAAAAATTGAAAAATAGTGGACAGGGAATGTATTAATATTTGAACTAAATTTTTAGGTAGTATGTTTCGCATCTGATGAAATTAATGACTTGGGTTTTTACATTTAGAAGATAAAAAAGGCTAAAAATCTTGAGAGACAAGGAAGTTATTTTTTTTATTTTGGTCAAACGTAATTCTAATTTAAATTACAATTATTACACTTTATTAAGCTAATTATGGAGTGAATATTTAATTTAATTAAACACAATATAAATAATATAATCGCCAGGAAAAACTTTCTTTTCGTAACAGGAAAGATTAGTTTTAAGATCATTGCTAAAAATTAAATCCATCATAATAATATTGTAAATATGTCTAAAAAGTAAATTCATTTGAAGTAATGAGGAAAGAAAAAATTGGACTAAAAACTAGTGAAATGGAATGCAATTTATTGCATTAAAGTAAGTTTTTATATCGTAAGATGAAAATAAAATTTTATATCATGCTTCTTCTTTATCCGAAGACAAATATAAGATTTATTGATTTGAAGCAATGAAAGTTGATTGATTTTAATTACAACATTTCAAAGTATTGTCAAATATTATGCTTCAAAATATTTTTTAAAGTTGCAAAATTAAGGAAAAAATTAAACTGGCATCATATTGAAAGATAAAAAAAATTTCGAAATTTAATAATGTGTAAAAATTATTTTTATTTTATAATATTTTTTGAGTTATAGTTGGAAAAATTCCCAATTCTTGCTTAATTTTTGATTAATTAAAATTTAAAAACTTTCCGAGGTGCATATTCCTACGCTCTTATAGTATGTTTGTACCAAATTTGGTGGCTCTATATTCAACGGACTGTAGAACATCAACAGACAGACAACAACCTACAAATATATTCTCTTTTAGTATTTGTTAACTTTTGCATACAAAAGCATGAACAGAAGTAAAACATAGAAATAACACTATGGTACTTCGTGTTAGATTTTATTTCTTAAAAAAATAAAATGCAGCGATAATTTATAATTTTCTTGATTTCAACCGTCTTGTTTGAAATTGATTTAATACAAAACTTAAGTTCTTTATATGTAAAGAGGAATTGTTCGCCTTTTATAAAAATCTACAATTTTTGTCCAAACTTGATGACATTTTTCACATGTGCTCTTCAAAATCGAAGGAGAATCACTGTCAACTTTTCAAAGTCCTGAAGTTAAACAAAATTTCAGTTATTAAAAATTGAGCAAGATTTTGTTGATTTCCCCGTGATATCTTTCAAAACTCATTTCAGAAGAATGATCTTTTCATTATTTTAGAAATTCAAAAAATTATTTTTGTAATGATATAAATTTAGTGACAAATTACGAAAATACTATTACTATACAAATCACTAAACTAATAATCATTAAAAGAATTTTTTCCCTCACTCTTACAAAAAAATACCCTACTAATGGACAACATTACTCCTTCACACTTTGTCGCTAAAACCGAATAAGAAAAATTTAACCTAAAGAATTTGAAATCAAACATTTTTCATAATATTTTCGTTATTTTACTCGGGAAGTTGATTTTAACCCTGTGGGTGAGAAATTTATTGGTATTAGACTTGGTGTCAACTTTGAATTCTTGGTGTGTATCTTTAAAAATAATATGCTATACTGCTATAAATTTCTTGCTTTAGTTCGACCTCATTTAATCCTGCTTTGTAGAGCGAACTATTGTGGGCCACCAGCCGCAGCAGATGGCGCTGCCATCGCGAGTGACGTGAGAGGATGAAGCTGCGGAGAACAGGGAGAAGACGACGAGGCGGGATGAAAGACGTTGGTTTGGTGCCTCAAGTCCAAAACACGAGATGAAACGACGCGACGATTTGAAAGACGATATACGATGCTAATGAGTGCCATCCTTATCATATGACGAACTTAAACTGTTTCATTTGTAAATACTTTTAACTGTAAATAATGCTTCTTTAAAATGTAAACTTAATTCTGCATAATATAATAGTTAGTTCAAGTTACTGTGTATTCATTTATGGAACACTAAGCCTACCTGATGACCGCCTACACTATTAGAATTTAATTTTAGGGTAGGGTGGGCCTTGAAGAATTAAGTCAAAATAAAAGTCATCACTGAGAGTTTGTCTTCCATCCCTACATTAAAAAGTACTAAAATCAAATACAAATTTGTAGGATGTCCAAAACTAAATTTCTGAATTCAAAGTCTTGTCAGTCTCATCTGGGACAAAATATACTGGAAAACCAGGGAATGATCTCGTCTCAGAGAAAAAGTGATCCTTCTCTGTAGAGTTTTCAAACCGTTTTGCTAAGATCGCCACCGAATATGATGAAATATTAGTATATCCATACACACTCATTCTTTTATCAAAGGGATTTGTAAGCAACGCGTGGGAGGGATTATAATCCCGATGCTAAGAATAACCGCTTAATAACTAATAAATACTAATTGCTCAGGAGCCTTTCTCTTCATTAGAATTTATTTGGAATAATATCATTATTTAGATTTAGTTTAGCTGAGAGTCCCGATTATGGTTATGTTGTGTTTTGATATTATGCCGACCATTAATGCCTGTTTTCACTCTTTTAATCAGGATGTTCGTTTTTCTGTTCTTAATAGGCCTGCATCGATTGAAAATATTGTGACAAAATCGTCTTGTGGGTGTACGTGAATGCAGTCCAATAAGCAGGATTACATTACAAAAATAAAACTCTTTATTTTACAGGTATTCTAAGCAAAGAAACGTAACACAAGTATTAAAACAGCACTTGTAAAAAATCACAACAGAGATTACCATTAAATCTGAACATAGCGCTCAAAGGTTTCCTAGTAGTTCACCAGCTTAATTGTAGATCAAGATCCAACTGACTCTTCCTGGCTTGAGAGCTTGCCTTTATACTTTCAACAGGAAGTGACTTCATTACGTAGGAAGTGACGTAATCTCTAGAAAGTTCATGAAACCAGTAGAAATAGCTTGAAAGTTCGAGGTCCTTCTAGAAAATTCTCTTTGTCGCCAAAGTCGCCAACTTTGCCGCCAAGTCACCAAAATAGTCGCCAAATTGGTCGACAAGGTCGCCAAATTTATCGCCAAGTCGCCAAGTTTGTCGCCAAGATTAGCACCTCAGAGAAACGACTTTATAGCTTTATAACAATATATTAAAAGAGCTTTAAATGTAAGGAGTGAAATCCATTTTTGAGACATCTCGGCATATTTGTAATAATATTAGTTTTCGTATTTAATGATCTAATGATATTAGTGAATTTTGTTTTTCAAAGCTAAAGATAAAGAACATATTTAGAAATTCATTGTCTGAAGAGAACTTGGAATTCTCTGTATATTGCTATATATTGGAAGGGAATTGTTAGATGATTTGGATGTAGCAGTAATTATTAACATACCATCTAGTAGACTCAGTGGCGAATCCAGGGGGGGGCGGCTATCGGGCTACAGCCCCCCCAGAGCGAACTAAAATTCTTGATTTTATTTAAAATCACTACAACTGTTTGTTCTGAATTTTTATT
Source organism: Araneus ventricosus (assembly GCA_013235015.1). NCBI lineage: Eukaryota > Metazoa > Arthropoda > Arachnida > Araneae > Araneidae > Araneus > Araneus ventricosus. Next base: position 4,974 of record BGPR01047869.1, on the reverse strand, counting down.
TGTAAAAAAATAATAAAATCGTGACAACATTGCTTTCTGGCTTGACAGGCTCAAAAATTTTCCTACTTTTCTAGTCATGCCACTTGTACTTGTAGCGTTGACGCGGACGAAAATATTTTTTGTCTAGGTATTTAATTGTATTTTTGTATTAAATTATCGAAAGTATTGTAGTTTTATTTATGATTCTTACTGTCAGGTGAGGAAAGTCTGTAAAGTTAAAGTGTTTTGGCTTACATAAGCCATGAAGTTTGACATTCGTCACTACGATACAAAATTTTTATGATCTCAGCACCCCCCCAGACCTGAATCTTGGATTCGCCACTGATGGGAGTGCTTCTTTGGTTTTGTTAACAAGGTTGTGAAAACGGTAAAGGGCCCTTTCTTTCGTGACAAATAATTTAGGTGTGGGGAGTTGTATTCCTGTTTTCAGTCAACAAAGAGAGAGAGTATAACATGCATATCTTATAAAAGGAGAAAAAAACTTAGAGAGGTGAATTCAAATTTTCCATATCTTTTCATTGCCCCCTCCCAGACATGAATCCTGGATTCGCCACTGAGTAGACTCAACAACTGACTAGATATCTAGTAAACTCAAGCGCTTACTGAGTATGCCTATCTAAGTTGTTGCTTTTTTGAGTTATCACATTCCCATAGGCTCAAACAGACACACCGACACACGGTCAACCCGTTGATGGATTTTGTCCAAACTTTGATACATTTCTGATCATACTAGATCTACTCATGATCTGTATTTCTGATAACATTATACATGGTGTTTCAAAGAAACGCAGCCAAAATGAAAGGGTAGGTCAGGCATACAGAAACAAGTTATTTTCGCAATACAACATGGGGTTCGAAATGAAAAGGGCATTCGCTACAGGGGCCTCTTTCCCAGATAGCAATTTTAATTTGCATCAAACTTGCACCAAGCTTACAGCAAAGTTGACACGACAAGAGTGCAAGCTTGAAACAAGCTTGCAGAAGCGACGAAGTCACCACGCGACGAACTTGCAGCAAGCTTGCCACTTCAAACTCATTGCAAACATAATAAAAACAGAGTACGAAAAAAACCTCGGATTAGAACTCGCGACCTAGCGCTTGCTAGCATGACGATCAGTCATGCTACACTGCGAGAGGCGAAGATAGATTGTGCTAATAGATCGCGCATACGATTTATTTTAAACTGTCTTCTTGATTTCATTAATTTTTTAAATGTTGAGTTGAGAATATGATTTGAAGTCAAAGGGAGAGCGATTTTCGCTAATAACTACGTTTTGCTAGTGGAATAAAATTATGAAATTAGGTTTCAAACGTAATTACTTTTAAAATGGGGCAAAATGTAAGTTATTATTTTTCAACAAACATTGACTGTTTTTTAGATTTAATTTTGCTTATGAACGTTAAAATTTCAACATTAAGAAAAAGGCGATATAGTTTTCTTTAAAGTGCGAGTTCTATATTTAGTAAAAAGATGGAAAATGTTTCAAAAATTTTTTTTATAAAAAAGTTAGTTTTTCAAAAATTATCATTGATTTATTGAATTAATAAAAAGAAGGACGGTCTAGGAGATGCTATTAAAAATCGGATGTTTTTCAAAACAGAGGCAAATATAATTATCTCTTTTATGCTATCATCTTTGCATGAAGCTTGTTTTGCAAACTCACAGCAAGCTTGCATTGCAAGGAGGAGTGGTGCCAGTTGTCACGGCGAACTTGTGGCAAACTCGTTTTAAGAGCGAGGGTGGCGGTTCTGCATTGTTAGTTTGCCACAAGTTCCCTTCAAGCTTGAAGCGCCAAATTTGCCATGACAAGGTAATATCAAGTAAAAATCAAACTTACTGCAAACGTACGTGCTATCTGGGTTGTAGTGAATTCAGCAGAAAAAAAGAATACATGATGAACTGTACAATACAGATTGAATGAAATGCAAATTTACAAGAACAAAACACTCCAGTTTCAGGAATAACAGCATATAAAGCGTATATCGCCTCAGACGGCAAGTCTTTTGAACACTTATTTATTCTCCTTCAACAGTCTTTAAGTATTCCAAAGGTTTGAGGTTGACACTGCGTACTATTTCCCATTATTATATCTGTGAGGCCACGTACGACTTGTAATGTTCCTATTCATGCATCTATGCTGTTGTGCCATTGTAAATTTATATTCTATTAAATCTGTTTTCTAGACTTCATCTTTTGTATTCTATTCTTTTTCTTAATTCATTGACAAAAAGCCCCCCTATAGCGAATCCCCATTGCATTTGAGACCCTTGTTCTATTGTGAAAATGACTTGTTTGCTTAACCTACCCTTTTTACTTTGGCCACATTTTTTGAAACATCCCGTATACTAAATTTCATCCAACAAGCTCTTTTGTGCTTTGAAGCGAATCTTCTTAATGCGGGCTTCGGGATGGGAATCCAGCGTAGAATAAGTGAATGTCACGAACGGAAGTACGTCATACCCGCGCATGCGCATCAAAGCGGAAACGTATACCTCATTTTTATTGTTTTTGTTTGTATATAGTTTTATATAATATTGCTCTTAGTTTCTTGTATATTAACCCTCATACCACCTAACAAAACCGTCAGCTGACATAGAACCACTTTGGTGGAAAAGAGTCATCAACAACAACAATTCTTGGGCGAAAATCAGAAAACTCACCCACTTCATCGCGGAAAACAAAACACTCTTTTTTTCCAAAAGATGGCGACAACAACTAGCCACAGATCCAACTAACCCTTTGTACTCATTTTCTCTCTTCTTCCATACACAGGGCATGACCCTCTCAAATTCAACACCACAACGACCTGAAAGACTGAACTTAAAAAAAAATATATATCCTTTTGTTTTAAATGTCCTTTTTTTCGTGTCTTTTTATAGAAGTTGTATTTTTTTTTGCTCTGACTTTTTCAATAAAGTTTCACGCATACTCAACCAACCGACAGGGAGCCGTCCTGGCTCCGAGTTCGGGGGTTTGCTGTGGTGTTATGTATATTAACCCAGAATTTTAGATTTGCATTTTTGTAACTTTTTCCATCTCTCTGCCTCCGCCATTATTTGCTGGACAGATAAGGAGCGTCTTCCGATATCTCTTCCACTTCATGTCTGCTACACTGCTTAAATAACCAAAAGGTTATAGTCGCAGGGGCGTGAAATGGTGTTCTGTTCTGTGCGTATAAACATGTTGATACGGAATGCGTGCATGCGCTCTGTTAGAGAACAGACACTACAAACATTAACGTTTCTGATGGTTTAGCGAATGGTGCACATGGGAAGTTTGCACACGTAGAATTCAATAAAGAAAACAACGCTTGCAGAGTATGGTTGGAATTTCCTGGTTCCCCTTAGATTATTTGCTCGATGGATTGGCCATAATGACCATGAAATGCCGACTATTTTGGCTGGTGATTTTAATGTTAATTTTGCGGATAAAAATCAGAGCCACTTGTAAAATCTCTTTTTGATAAATTTAATTTAATTATGAACTATTTAACTTTCACACAACCATCGTTGCAGTTTTTTCCAGATGTATTAATAAAATTGAATCGTAGACATTTGTATCATATTTCAGTAATCACAAACCAATTGTTTCTATGACAGAATATGATTATTAGATTAGATTTTTTTTGTTTCAATATACTGTGATTAACCATCATGTATATTATTTATTTTCAATAACTGCTTGTGTGCCTTATATATTTTTTTATCTGTTTTAGTCATAAGTTATAAATAAATAATGAGTTTATATATACTTGTACTTATTATCATTATTATAAATAAATAATTATATAATTTTTAAATATTTTGTTTCATTTGGGGGAGGGGAGTGAAAGAAAGAGAAACAGAGAGATAGAGAGAGAGAGAGTGATTCTACCATTATACATTTAATTAAATAGAAAAGCGTAAGAAGCTTCTCTTTTGTCGTGCGTCCACTCACCGACACACCAGTTTCTTTAGTTATCTTATTCGCATGCACACAAACGGGCGGAAAGAAAGATTTCCCGTCGACAGATTTCGACCAAAATTTGATCGAAAACTACATTCTTGATATAAAGATCACGTACTAAATTCCATCGGTGTAGCTCATCACGGACAGAATGGACGACAGACATAATTCCCAAAATTTATTTTTTCAGAACTCAGATGGTTTTGAAACATGCAGAGCCAAAAAAATATTATCACGAGCATGTAATGTAGCTTTCCAACAATGTTAGTCTTTAGTTAGACGTTTACAGAGTTTCTTATTACCTATCAGGGGATGGAGGGCAACGCCCCCTACCTTGGCGACAAATTTGGTGACTTTGGCGACAAAATGAAAGCCTTCAGAAACACTAGAATTTCCTCGATATCTCTATTAGGGTCGGAGATATGCAGAATTTACTAGATGATTCTATGTGACGTCACAGTTTGTCAGAAAAGGCATAAAAAGCCGGAGTTGCTGAGATTAAAGAATCGTCTTTAAACGTCTGCGGATTTCGAAGAATCTCTTTGGAGACTTGTTCGCTTTGAGAGTTGGTAAGCTGTTGGAGGCTGAGCGCTACTGTTCGTGCTATTGCTGTTATTGTAAGTTATTTGCTGTCTGCTTGTGTTGCTGATTTGCGTTAGTGTTGTTTTTCCTGTTACCTGCGCTTTGTGTTTTCCGGAATATTCGAGAATAAAGTGTGATTCTACGTTATCCTGATTGTTGGACTGTTTTCACCGTAAACGCACTGGACGAGTTTTGTAACAATATCGAGAACGAATTTTTTGACGATTACAGTACTCTCTGGTTGTTTACTTAGAATATGAGAAAGTAAAGTAATGATAGGATAAAATTATTACGAAAATCTAAGAGTAAAAATTAAGAAATAAAGCCATTCGATTGTGCCCTTGAAACAGAAATAAAAATTAATTTTCAAATGACTACAAGGAAAAAGTCCTTTATTATTAATCATACAAAAGTGCATGGCGGTATATGGAATATTCAGAGTTAAA
>BGPR01047868.1:0-11690 GCA_013235015.1 Araneus ventricosus | reverse complement strand
CCTTCTGTAGGACTATTCCGGTGTCATATTTTCCCTTTTTTTCTGTTTGATTGTTCCTTTTTTATGCTTAAGATAACGAAATTTAATGGTATTTTGTGAGATTTTGCAGTATTTCGACGGAAACATATGACGACGACGAGACACGAGCAGTTAACAGAGTACTTGAGCCAAGGGCCCACCACGTCTGATTCCTAGCTTCGTAGTTAGATGAACCCCAAACAGTTGTGAGTAACTGATGGAATGAAGTTCGCGTTCATCACGATTGGGGTAGGATGACTCGTCGACCGTTCATCTGGTCATGCCTGTGGGGAGACAGGGGAAAGAGAGAAGGAGGAGAGGAGACAGGAAGGATAGCCAATCAGGGGAGGCTATTTGTCCGCCAGTGCTTCCAGCACGATTAGAAGTTTTTCCTCTCTGGTGCGAGCTGCTTTACATTTCTTCGCTGCTTCCAATAGGGTCGGGAATTCTTCCAAGAATGCTTTTATCTCCTTGAGTGCCTGAAGGGTTTCCCTGATATCCGAGATTGCGTGGAGTGGGTCTTGAACAGTTTCGGTTTCCTTGTGGGTTGGAGGGGGATCTTTTCTTATGCTCTGGCTAGCGGTTTGTGCAAAACTTTTTCCAGGAATTCTTTGCGAGGTTTTACGGATAACTGGCAGGGCTTTACATCCTCTCCGTGCACCTAGATGGCCTTTTTCTCCACAGTTTATACAAACCGGGTTTTCAATTTTTTCTGTGATCCCGCCCTCCCGGGTGGAGTGCTCGCCATTGCACTTGATGCATCGGGGTTTTTGGTGACAGTTCCGGGCAGAGTGATGGAAGCCGGAGCAGTTAAAACAGATGGTAGCCTTGTTTTTTCTTCTGTACGGCTCTATTCTTACGATTATATATCCAATTTCCATAACGTTGTAGATATTTTGATAATTTCCCTCCTTCTTGACTTCAATCAGGAACATGTCCAGGGGCTTTTGCAGTTTATAAATCTTCATCGGTGAGATTCTATTTATAGCAAATCCCTTGTTGCGTAAGTCTTCTACAATATCTGCTGTATCGGTTTCTGCCTGGAGGCCTTTGAGTACAACCTTTATCGGTCTGCCTTTGGTGGCTTCTAGAAGAATGAATTCTTCCTTCTTCTCAGTTAGTAGTTGTACTATCTGGAGACTATTATCGTCTGATGCAGCTTGGATGTTAATATACCCGTAAAGGAACTTGTTGGTACTACCAGGAAACTTCTCGGAAATTTCTTTCAGCAAAGTGGAGTAGTTCTCTCGTGGCTTCAGGTTAATGGTGGCCGGAAACTCCCTGGTTTCTCTTGGGGCGGGGGTGTCATCCAGTTTTTCGTATCGATTAGTGACAGTGACTGGTGGCAAGTGTTTGGCTGGGCTGGGTCGTCTGGCCGCTTTTCTCGGTGAAACCATCTGGAAATCGATCTCCATCGTTTCAGTGGTGGCTGGTGGCGTGGAGGCTCGCTCTGATTCCCCATCTAGTGATATCCGGTCTTCATCTTTGCAGCTTTTTGCATCGGTGTCGCTTTCATCTTCAATTATTAGAGGAAAAGGTGTAAATATGGGCCCCCTCTTTTATTTTTGACTTAAAGTTACTTTCATTTTGAAAAATTCTGAATTTTTGACCTTCATTGACAACTATTACAAGTTTACTAAATGATAGGAGGCAAAACAATGATTAATACCAATTCTTTCAATTCGAAAACGAAGATTTACAAAAAGCGTTTAAAAAAGCACCAGAAAAAATGGGGTGCAAATATGGACCCTCTCCAAAAGAGTCGCAAAAATTAGTTTAAAATGTCTTAAAACAGGATAAACAATACAAAATAGTAGAGAATTTATTTATTACAGAAAAAAATTATTTACAGAAATCGCAAACATAACTGGCTGTTTCAGCCCCGGCACAATCTAAGTGTGCCAACATTTGGCACATAACACATTTAACCCACACTTCCCCGCGAGTGTCTTCAGAGAACTTTCCATCTCAAAAGATGCAAGCTGCCTTCCTCGAGTCTGGTTTATCCCCATCGTTGATGTCCAGGTTGATATCATCATCGCTGCCCACAAGAGGAGGATCATAGTAGTCTGATGAGTCCGATGATGAATCGTATCGTTTCGTGGTCGAATTTTCTTTTTTTGAAGGCCCTTGGTCTTCCCACCCCTGCCCCCTGGCCGGTTTCTTACCCCGGGAACACTCAAGGGCGTCTTCTTGGGAGCACTTTTCTCAAGAGACTTGGTCAACTGATCCTTGTATGGTGATCCAGTGATGAGGCTGGACCTTGTTGCTTTGCGTCCAGGAGTAGTGGTTCTCTTCTTAATGTTGGGGACAAGAGATATGTCGAACATAGAAACTGTATTTGAAGTTCCAGGGGAACATTTCGGTGTTTCAGCAGCCTCATCAATTGGCATTGAAAGGGTGCCCATATTTACACCAACCAAACCTAAGAAAGATGGCCGCTATCACATGTAACCAAAACGCGTGTGTGATTAAAGGAGTGCTTCTAAAAGTAGCTTAGGATCTCTGCTTTCCGGATATCACTGTAAAATTATTTTAAACTAACCATAAGAACATGAAAAGAAAACGATTTCACATACCAGTCAAAAGTTTGCAGTCCAGAACAACACCAATTCGCTCAATAACTCACGCTGCATCCACACTACTTGAAAGAATGGTTCCAACTATTTTCTGCTATCTTATATCAACAAGTATCGCCATCTACAGTCCTGGAGGCCAGTCTTCAGCACCTCCCATGGCCACTTTGGGAGGGGTGCCCATATTTACACCAGTGCCCATTTTTACACCAGTTCCTCTATGTGTTTGTTGCAACCTTGGATCAGGCATTTTCCCATGTGTTTGAGCATTCTGAAGTATGTCCCTGTGATATAAAAGAGAGAATCCAGTTCTTTTACTGCCGCGTTGTAATCCTCTGAGTGGGGGGAGCCTCCCCCATAGCTTTTCGTGCTCGTGCAAAATGAGGGTCGAAACTGCGTATGATGTCATCGGCCCTTTGTAGCTCACGGCATTTATCTAAGGGAGAGATGTCAGGCGGTTTGACAGTTCCCTTCACTGTACCTTCTTCCATGGTGATCATGTCAAAGTCCAAATTTGCCTTAAAAAGGCGAAAATAATTTTCAAAAGTCTGTTAAAAAGTACCCCAGCCTATAAAACAGTCTGGAGTACAAATCCCAGTTGATTCAATAATATCCAAACGGTGCAAAAAGATTTCCAAATAGCAGCAGCGTCCAAGACACGTGCGCATTAGGGCTAGTCGAGCTATCGACGAGGAGCGAAAAACACGTCCTTCTTCGTTGGCTGTCGAAGCGAGAATGTGAGCGAAATATGACGAAAAATGGACGGAAACATACAGTGCTTTTGATTTCTGTTATCTGGTTTTGTGTGCCGGTTTCCTATAAATCTGAATTTATATTCTGTAGAAAAGTATTTATTGATGAAATAGATAGATATTCAATCAAAAATAAAATTTATAGTTCGTGTGAGCTCAATAATCTAAAACAAGTCTTACTCATGATCAAGGAATTTTAAATAACTCTATGCAGTTAACGGAGATCCTAAATCAATAGCTTAAATCTTATAATAACAGCACTGGAAAAATGCACATTTTCTTTGAAAAATTTTGAATTGGCATCTAAAAGTTTAAACAAATCACAGAGCTACAAATGTGTAACTAACTATCACTTACGAACTCCGAGTGAAATATGGATGGTACAGTTGTCAGATAACTGGCTTGCCTAAAATAACTCTTTTTCTAATTTATTTTGAAATACATAGAAGTATTCTAAATTAAAACGAATAAAAGTAGTTCTAGAAAACACTTTTATTAGTGTACTAAATAGTACTTTCATTTTAACTAGGGGGTTCTGCCCCCTGCTCGCCAACCCCCAGGAGGGTTGCGCTGCAATCCCCCGGGGTTTGCTACTCAAACCCTGCTTGCTTCGCTCGCTACATGAAGACACTGGGTGTCGTAGCACACTTGTTATAAAATCTTTTATATAACACCCCCTACTCGCTCCGCTCCGACACCCAAGAATCACGCGATTCTTTCGGGATCACTATGTGAAAACAGCTCGCTTCGCTCGCTTGCCGTACAGTTATCCGTTTCTGCTAGTATTAGGAAATTATAAGTACATTAATTACTAAAAGTAAATTATTTGAAATTGGATGAACTCCTCAAATTAATTTTTCATCAGTTTCTACAATTAAAATCTTCTGGTAGCACAGATATATATGTAAATGTTAGAAAGAAATTTGAAAGGTAGTATTTATAATTCAAAGATGATTAAAAATCAAAATTATTTTCATCAATCAGAAATTTAAAACTTCTTGGCATACACTTTTGAGTATTTATTCAAAAGTTTATTTCAACATAACTCCATACCACTAAAATTTTAAGTTTAAAACTGATAAGATAGCCTTTTCCAAATCTTCGAAATAAATGTTTAAAAATTGCTTTATCCACCAAAATTTTAAATATGCCCTCTATACAATGAAATGTAATTCAGAAAAGCTTTCCCCACATGTATACATGCTTATTCCAACAATTATTTAGCCAAGAAAGATATAGTGTTTTTTCAATGCAGTCATTTGTGTTTTAAATCTCAGAAAATTCTTGATCGTCTCTTGTCGTAGACAGATGTAAACCATTTGCAACCTTTTAGCTAAAAAAGGACAGTTTAATTAAAATAGTGGTTTGAAACATGTTCATATTAACTATTCAAATTTAAAACCCATAATAATTATTTACTTTTAGCCTTTTATAATTGATAAGATAGCTTTTTTTTCAAAAATTTCCAAAATCCTTGCTTTTTTAGCAAAAATTTTAAATATGCACTCTTTTTTGTAAAATATTATACAGAAAAGCTTCCCCACTTGTATACATGCTTATTCCATCAATTATTTAGCCAAGAGAGATATAGTGTTTTTCTCAATGTAGTCATTTGTGCTTTAAATCTCAGAAAATTCTTGATCGACTCTTGTCGTAGACACATGTAAACCATCTTACAACCTTTTAGTTAAAAAAGGACAGTTTAAAGAAAATAGTGGCTTGAAACATGTTCATATTAACTATTCAAATTTAAAACCCATAATAATTATTTACTTTTAACCTTTTATAATTGATAAGATAGCTTTTTTCGAAATTTACAAAATTGTTGCTTTTTTAACCAAAATTTTAAATATGCACTCTTTTTTATGAAATATTACACGGAAATGCAAAAATTATGCAACATTATCATTCACCATAAGCAGCATGTGGTAATTCACTTCCAGTGAAAATATATCTGGGATAAAATAGTCCGTACAAACACGGTGGCAAAAAAATCTAATTTCTCCATATATACACGTTGCAAACAGTATGCAACTTTAATCATTATCCGTGAGCAGTGTGCAAGAGAACTTTTCTGAAGTATAATTAGTTCTCTGGTCCTTATTCTGTAATTTTTATATATACACATAGTAAACAGTGTACACAATTAGTATGAAAAAAAAGGCTCTGGCTCTCCTAAGTCTATCCGGCGGCATTTCTGGCCGATCTCCGCTGAAATCTTTCATCCAGGGATTCCCTTGCACGCTGTTCTCTTCTACGCAAATTGTATTCAGAAGTTCGCAAAGAGTTCATTTTAAATAAATAAAAAAGATAAATCAAAAAGAAAAAAAGTAACGACTTCTCCTATAATCCGTAAGCAATTAGCTCGGTTAGCGAAATGCGGTAAACAAACTGATCGTTGCCAACGGGGAGAAAGAAATAAAGGTACTTTTTTTGCGCCACGCATAAGCGTTTTATATAATATAGATTATTATCTACTTCTTAGTCTTTAATTTTTAATTCATTATTATAAACAAAATGAATTATATATTAAAAACATAAATGTATAAAAAATTGTGATGATTTATTTCTCAAATTCACTACAAGGTGGCGCCACTTGTATGGAAAAAGTTTAAATATGGAAAAAGTTTAAATAAATCAATGCATTAACAGATAACTAAGCTCTAAAAATATTAAAATAATGTACTTTCATCTAGAACTCACAAGTATGCAAAATAATAGACTGGAAAATACTTGTAAATAATGTTTTATCCGTTGTTACAGTATTTACAAATCACGTATAAACCGAAGATACAGTACCTGCGAATAACGTTTTATTCGTAGGTATGGTACCTGCAAATAACGCCATACTTTTTTAAAAATTATTTTATTTTGCGTACTAGAGTAATGTTTCATTACAAGATAGATTTAACGTGGTGAGTGAATATGCTTTAGCGATTTTAAATGAATGTCTCAAAGCGTAACGACTAATAATGATATTTAATGTCTAGATGGGAGCTGAAAAGTACAATCTTTACGATGAGAAAGGTTTGCAAGAAAACATGCTGAGGGGCTAGTGCAACATTGTGAAAATAAGATAATGAGGACAAAAATTAATATATTTTTGGTATTTAATTATGAAAACGAAAGATCAAGAAATTCTCGATAAAAAAAAGTATGCGATAGATATATAAATTATACTTGCGATCTATATATTTAAAATAATATGGTAAACCTTCAGGCAGTTAGCCAGCCCCCAAACACTCGACGGATTTCATGAATTTTTATTTCATATGGAAGTTTATGACGTCTAGATTTGCAATGAAAGGTCGCATGCCCCACACCACCCTCCATTTTCGAATGAAATCGAAAAAATATTACTCCTCTGTACATTGTCTAGGGGAAACCTTGTAGAAATCCCCCAATCCCAACCACCAGACCGATTTCGACAATTTTTATTTTATATGAAAGCTTATGACGTCTAGATTTGCAATGAAGGGTCGCCTGTCCCACACCACCCTTCATTTTCGAACGAAATCGAAAAAAATATTTCTCCTCTGTACATTGTCTATGGGTAAACAGTGTAGAAATCCCCCAGTCCCAACCACCAGACCGATTTCGACAATTTTTATTTCACATGGAAGCTTATGATGTCTAATATGTCATCAAGGGTGCCTGCCCCCACCAGCCTCCATTTTCGAACGAAATCGAAAATGAACATATAGAGAATGTATGGTGGAGAAATGTGTTTTCGAAAAGGGGGGACAGGCGACCCTTCGTTGCAAATCTAGACATCATGCGCTTTCATGTAAAATAAAAATTGTTGAAATCGGTCTGGTGGTTGAGGCTGGTGGGTGGACTCGGTGGACGTTTTTTTTTTCACCCAATTATTTTGAATATATAGATGAGTAAATGCTACACGATGTTAGAATTTTAACCTGTCTTTTGTATCACTGTCTGTCGGGCACAGCGTGAACACATCTGGCTTTTCCGTCTGATTAAAACCTACACTCAACTCAACCCTCTATTATGGGAATGTGCAACTGTTTCCAGTCAAATAAGTGTACACAGAACACTTGAGATGAATATGCATTCGATGGTGTTTTGCATAGATATATTAACTTTGTGAATGACTTAATTTTATTTTAATAGCCTAAAACAAAGGTAATTCAATGTTCATGAATTTAATAGGCAAATCAGTTATGTCGTCAAGGTTTAATGATTAAAAGTTGAAACCAATCAAAATAATTTAGTGCATAGAGAAAAAATAAAGGTTGAGATTAGAAGACAACTGAAGTTTGAATGTTCCTAAAATTAGAGCTCTGCAACTTAAATAACGCCGTTTTTCAATATCTATACGTCCTTTCGACATACTCACTAACCGATTTTCCCCAAATCTAAGCTGCAGTGAGGAAATAGCTCGAGGTGCTCCTTCAGCTTAATATAATAAGATTAAAAAATGGTTCCCACAAACAATTTTGGTTACAACACATTTGGTTATCGAATGATATTAAAAATTATTCTTATTTTTAATTTAGTAAGATAATCAAACTTTCAGTAAAAAAATGTGGGCAAATGTTACATAGGAAAAGAAGGAATACAATTTTTAAAATAACTGCACAGTATATCGCAGTTCTGTAAATCCAAGGGACCAACTGCCAATAATTACGAAATTACTTCAACTCATTCGGAAATTATTTCACCTCATCAGTTTCTTACTTCTTAATAGTTCCCAACGGAGCCGCCCCGGGAATTCACGGATGAGAAGACGCCGATAAGCAAGAGTTTTCTAGTTTCACTGGTGGGTACAGTAAAGGTGGTTTGGCTGTTAAGGCCCATCTCCGATGACCGGTCATACACCGGTAAAACGGAAGGTCGTCGCATGAGCCGCTCGTAATGGGGGCTATTACGCGGGGACCACAGTGCCCAATGAAGTCGTGGCGGTCGGTCATTTAAGGTAGACCAGAATGCTACGGCAGGGAGGGGTGATGGCTTGTTTGTGCGTGCTTCTTAATCGTTGTAATTTATTAAATTTATTTTTCTGATTTCAGAATGCCTGATTATTTGAATGTTTTTTACGCTAAGCCTTACACAAGAATAGGACCGTATTTAGTAGGACTTCTCTTGGCATACTATGTGTGTAGAAGAAGACGCAGGAATTCACCCAGTCTTAATTGGGTAAGTTTAAATACTCGAAATTAAAGACACTATGCATCAGCGAAGAAAGTATTATTCACACTGAAATGTTTTTACTGTCTGCGATAGTCTCTTATACAGGGCGGTTGCCTTGAAGTGGTGAAACAGAGAGATGTGATAGTAGGCATCAAGAGAAAGAAATTTGCCGTAGAACATGATATATAGTTCAGTCAGTGAAAATCTCAAAAATACACGTGCAGGAGTTTACGTAGGAAACGATAAAAGTACAGTAATAAGTACAAAAATATGTTTTTGACAGCATGCTTGAGGTGTACAATAGGGTGTATCAAAATATTTGTTTTGTAAATTCAAAATTCTAAGTCGATAAAAAGTTGTCACTATGGTCAAATATTTACAAAAAAAGTTTTAGCCAAATTGAAAGATATTTAGGTCTCCCGGAATGGGCCCACAATTTGAATTTTTTTTTTCAGAAACGTTCAATTTCAATTTTAAAAAAAAAATATGAAAACAAAACTTGCTTCCTATTTAAGTACAAAAATGTGAAGTTTAGCTTGTTAATTAACAGTAAAAAATATTATATCTGTCATGTAAAATGTAGGTCTCCCGGAATCTGTATGAAAACAATAATTTTTCTGCCAAATATGCATATTTTTCATATATTCAACCCATCCTTTAGGTTAATAACAATTCTTTTATTTATAGTCTATATAGCAGTACAGCCTTTTGAAATAGCGAAAATATCTTTTGGAGAAATAGCATATACAGGTAAAACCGAATACAGGCAAAACCGGTTAACCAAACTCGGGTTAACCGAAACTCGCTTTATCAGAAATGCCTCGGAAATCGGAAATCCATAAAACATGTTCTGTATATACTACGCGGAAGTAATCGCGAACGCGATGCATTTTTACAATGGTATCCCCTTTTTTTTCTTTTAAGTCCAAAAGAAGAAAAAAAGGAACTTCCCAAGAAGTTCAGGGATTAATTTTAGAACTCTAAAATTAATATTAATTTGTATTGACAATATTAATTACGAGATTGTTTACGTATGCCTATCAGGAACATTGCCCTCGAACTCGTCGGTGCGAATATAACTCCCGACGACAGAGGGTTAACTTTGATAAAGAACATAAGTGTAACCTACAAAGAGAGTTTTGAATTCGTCTTACACTTCGAACATTTCAGAATTACATACTGTAATTAGATACATAATAGTAATAGACGTTCATGGCTTAACCGAAAACATCGTTATTCGAAACGGCTCACCCCTCTTTAGTTCGGTTAACCGGGGTTGTACTGCAACTATACTCGGATGTCAAGTCATGTCGCTACAGCTAGAGAATGTGACAAGCGTCTATCCCCTGCCCTGTAACTAACCAGCATACCGGAAGTTATCTCAATCATGCCATCTCGTGGAGAAAATAGGAAGCTTGGTCATCAGAATATAAAATTTTCTTTCAGGTGCTCTATCTCGTATCTGGTATTTAATATCTATTAGATTATTACTTAAATGGGCTCTGTCTAAGATTAGAAAATACACTTCTTTCAGACTAATTTAAAATATGCATTATTTGATAATTAATATCGAGTATTACTAGTTTGCCTAGTTGAGCCCAATGATATTGCAAGACCAGAAATAGCAGTCCCTCATGAATTAAATAAATTCTTTACTGAATAAAACAATTTAATGAAGAAAATTCAGTTTAAAAGCTTTATAGCATAACAGAAATCAAATTGCTCACTATCAATTTATTCAGAACATATTTCCAATTATTGCACTATAAAATGAAAATAGATGAATCAAGTTGATTTAATATTAATGTACATTCAAACAAAATTATAATAATAAAAACCTGACTGTTATTAAGTAAAGTATAAACTGTGAATATACTACAAAATGGGTTAGGGTCAGGTGGTATAAACATATAGCTTTTAAAACAACAGATATTTAATTATAGATACAGTTTTTTTTAACTTGGGTATTCTAGTTGGCTGTTCTGACTTTGATTTCTCAATTAATATTTTTGTATAGTTTTTTTTAAAGTGAAAGGCGACACATTAAACAGAAGTGTACAAGTTTATACCAAATGTTATGTGTTTAAACTTTTATTGCTAGGTTCAGATTATTGAAAAATTCCTATTATATTGACATAATATTTTTGTTTGGATATTTCTGCTGCTACTTCAACTTACATTTAAGAAGAAAAAAAATTCTTAGTTTAATGTTTTATTTTAGAAATAGAGTAAAATATGCATATGGTTAGATTTAACAATCTGCGCCTTATGAAGGATAGAAACAGCATGATTTTTTAAATAAACTATTCATTTACAGTAAATTAAAAATTATTTAAGCAGAAATATTCTAACCATAACTAGTTATGCCAAATAAATACTTTTGCTCATAATGAATTGTTGTGAGCCAATTATATACTTCATCTAGGATATCATTCGTCTTGTTTTTGTTTTGCAGTCATTTTTGTTCATAGATATTACAGAGGGTGAACCAAAATCCTTGACATATTTTAAAATAGATTTAAAATGAAATAATTGAGGAGTGTAGTTTACACTAAAAATCTTCTGATGGTGTAAAAGCTTTGAAATAGGTAAAATCGCCAAAATCGTCACATTTTACAATTGCAGCATGAATAAGGTTAAAATATAAAACACTTATGGAAGGGAGGTCCAAGATACTTTAACAAGATACCTAGGAAAGGGCTGAAGATAGATGCGTCAAACTGCAATGTACAAAAAATATCGAGAAAATAAAATAATACTGAAGCTTTTAAAAAAAATTTTCATTCAAAAAGAAGCATTTGGTCCATTGGAAGATTGCATGTAAATATGGGTGCCCTGAGTTAATATATTTGAGGAAAGCATAAACAAGAATCTTGGCTGGCAAAATTATGGCTGCTGAAAGTGACTCAAGGTGAAACATGTGATAAAATAATAATTAATATTTTCTTTATCTTTGATACTGTATTAGATTTATATAATTTGTTCTCACCTTGTGTGAAAGTTGTAATAAATATATACAGTTTAAAACTTATCTCCGGTGATGAACAAATATATATATATATATATATATATATATATATATATAATATAAGATAGATGTAGTTATTACTGCACTCTAGACACTTTGTTCTGCTGGATAAAGGATAATAATTCCTCATTTGAACAGCAATACGTAACTGAACGTAGCATACAG
>BGPR01047867.1:0-11690 GCA_013235015.1 Araneus ventricosus | reverse complement strand
TATGTTTATGTGTTATTATTGAATTATTATGTTTATGTGTTATTATTATACTACACGTTATGTTTATGCGTTATTACTGAATTATTATTTTTATGTGTTATTATTGTCCTGCACGTTATGTTGACGCGTTTTTATTGTATTGTTATCTGCTATTGCTCTACAGATTTGTTATTATTACACTTTTAGTTATGTAGGGGAGACAGGCAAGTTGACGATGTTAACAGTTAACTATTTTAAATAAATTCAATTTTTGAGGTAAATTTATTTTCTTTGAATGTATTATTGCATTGACCTTTTACTGTGTTGTACCTAAATGGAAAATTTTTTATTTTAATAAAATCAAAGTTATTTTGCCATTTTAAAAATAAAACAAAAGTTTAATCTTGTCACGGTACTGGGGCAAGATGTCAATTATAGTAAAAGTTGAATACATTTTTATTTTTTGAAAGTATAGGACAGACCACTAAATAATTAAACGTCTTTAAATATAATTTCCTTGATTAGCATGTAATGAAAAGGTTATTTGGTTTAAAATTTTACCATATAGTAAATTAATAGAATTCAAAACCAATATTTTTAAATTACAAAAATTAGACAAAAAGTTTCCTCTTTCAAAGTTTGAACAGCCATCGTGCCACTATGCTTGGCATTTGCAGCACTCTATCTAATACTCTGATGGAGGGTCAACATAGATCTCATCACACGTAGGACACTGAATCATATTTTCTTTGGAAGTTTGAGCCGACGTCATAAGTGTCAGAAGTTTTCACAGAAAGGCAAACAAATTTTTTAACAGAAATCAAACTTCAGTTTCTTTATAACAACTCCTCTTTTGCACCCTGATCCTCTTATCCTTGTTGCTTTCTACTTTTTTCTTTCAAATTCTGTATTTCTTTCTGAATCAGCATCTCTTTCACAGGTAAGCTTGTTAAAATACTTTCTGTAGGTTTACACACCTTACAACGTGTTATGGAACAGTGTGTGAATCATATAGCTCAAGAAAATAATAAAAAATGAAAATAATAATATAAACATCAATTAGAACACAGTAAAAAGTACTTAGGGCAAGATGGCGAGATTGTCAACTTGGACATATAAGAACTTTTAGAACATTCCATTATTTCATTTCGGCAACATGCATTATACAATTACAATAGTAAATTACATTTCGTCTTTTATCTGTGAATAAAAACATTTAATATGCCACGATGGATTAAGAGCAACTTCATAATATTTAATTATACAGCTCATCACTAATACTAATGAATTGCTTTTTCTCTTTCATTTTCTTTAATCTATATATATTTATCCGGAAACCCATAAGGATATCTGATGAGCTTCCAGAAAGTCCCATTGTTTCATTTAAGTAACATGTATTATCAAATTCTCAGTAATGAATTAAATATATTCATTTTTGATTATAAACACATGGGTGAATGACCAGGTTCTAGTAAATAAATACCATTATACTATTTATGCAACATGCATTATGAAAGTTTCACTGATGTATAAATCTCTTATTCATTTCTTTTATCCACAAACATATGATCAACACGACGGTTTTATGAGGAGCTTTCAGAAAATCCCAAATTTCATTTAAGCAATATGTATTATATAAGTCCCATAAATGGATTAAATCTCTTATTAATTTCCTTTAATTATAAATATATTGGGATATTAACAACACGATGGACATTGACCAACTTTGCGAATATTCCATTATTTTATTAACCAACATGTATCATACAGTCTCATTACCGATATAAATTTATCCTTATTTATTTTTTAAATTATAAGCGTCTGAAATCCAGTACAGACACATGACTTATTTAAAGAAACCCGAAATCTACGATTTGGAAATTCTGACATCTTCCACCTTCGCCCTAAATCTTTCACTCTGAGGGATAATATTAAATTTCACCTATTACTTCCAAATCGAATCTCGTCCAGCAAGCAGCACGCTGCAGTAATTTCCAAGTAAACTAAATGTTTGGACTGGGAGGAATGTTGCCCCAAATGGAGTGTGATTGCCAGGTAAACAAGTCCTCAGATGTCGCTGCTCTAACGTGTACATTTCCAGCAAGATCTGAACGCCATTTGCACAATTATGTGTCACCAAGTCGCTTCCAATATCCTGAGTAATAAAGATTGTTCATTTGGAACAGATATGAGAGTTGTGTAGTGCATGAAATTGAAAGGAAGTAGCAGATATTGTGATGGTGAATTCGTTGATATTGATTGAAGTCGATTGACGCTTTGATGACGGAGTACATTTATAAAAATTGTGAATTACATTTAGGTTTGTATTAAATTCGTTTTAAATTTATATGACTGAAAGGCTGGAAACAATGTTGATTTGAGAAGAATTTATTTTAACCATTTTCTGATTTATTGTAATTTATATTTACTTTAAAATTTATTATTATTTAATTACTTCTTTTATTAAACTTTCCTGATCAAAAAGTCCAAGAAGTTTATTTCTAACAGATTTACATCATTGAATGCAACAGTTAACAATTTTTGTTTAATTAAAGAATTGAGAAATATTTTTAGAACATATACGAAAGAAATTACTCTCTATTAATTTAAATCTAATTATTAATTAGTTTTTAACCATAAACATATGGACATATGACACATTTAGAAAATTATGCTGTTTCATTTAAGAGCAATTTATTATGCAAATTCGCTGATAAATTAAATTTTCACATTTCTTTCTTTGACCAAAAAAATCCGAAATCCAAACGGACAGGTAACCGGCTTAAAGAAATCCTTATTCCATGGTCCAGAAATCTTGACATCTCCCACCTTTGCCCTAAATCTTTCGCGTTGGGGGGATAATATTAAATTTCGCCGATTACGTCCAAATCGAATCTCGTCCAGCAAGCACCCCGCTGCAGTAATTCCCAAGTAGACTAAATGTTTGGCCGGGGAGGAATGTTGCCCCAAATGGAGTGTGATTGCCGGGTAAACAAGTCCTCAGTTGCCTCTGCCCTTATGTGTACATTTCCAGCAAGAGTTGGAAGCCATTTGCACAATTATGTGTCACCAAGTCGCTGCCAATATCCTGAGTAATAAAGATTGTTCATTTGGAAACAGATATGGGAATGATGTAGTTTATGGAATGGACGGAAAGAAACAAATTTCGAGATGGCACTTTCGTTGATATTGATTGAATTAAAGATTTTATTTTATTGAAGGAAACACGTAAGTACTTTTAAGTCCGTTTAGAAAAACTCAAATTATATTTGGACCCGTTTTAAATGATTTAAATCAAATTTTGTCGATTTAAAATTTTCTTGAGGGAAAAATACGATGTAATGTTGATTTAAGAAAGATTCATTTTAGCCACATCATTCATTTTTTCATTAATTTTTTTCTTTACATTTTAGCAACTTTTTATTTTATCATAAAGCAGACGTTTTTTCTGAACAACCCCATATTATTCGTTGGAATAGATAGAAAATTTTCTTTAAATAACTAAATGCGAAGTATTTTTAAATATACGTGGTAAAAATCATTTACAATATTTGGAACAAAGATTCAATCTTGATAGACAGTATATATTTAAAATTGTGGGAAAAAATATTTATTTTAAAAATTATTGTTAAAAATGTGATGCATATATTTTTTATCATTAATTTCATATTGTATATTAATTTAAAAGGCGAAGCCTGTAGAGTAAATTTCTGCTTTGCCACATCCACATAAGAAACCTAACTACGTATGTCATAAAATAAAGTAAAATCAATTTCATTCATACAGCACATACCTGCGACTTGCCACCAGACAACACATGAATTGACTTCATTACAATCCCATTCTGTCACATGACAACGAACTTTATGTCATGTTGTGATGTGATGTGCTTTGAAGTCATGAATCAAAGGGGAAAAAAGTGCAGTAAGTTAGTGGAAACTAGGGATATTTGAAATTAATTCTAATTTTTCTTATATTTCTCGAAAAATATGATAGCATAATAAGAGGATTTGTTTTTAAGAATGACAAATGTACTTATTCTAAATTGATGTCATTTAATCACACAATAAACATATTTCATGTAATCACCTAGGTTCAAGTGTCCCTAACCTGAAGAATTGCCGGTTTGTGGAAAATTAGAATCGTACATAACAGCACAAAAATGGAAAGAAAGGATTAAAAAATGTTGTACAAAACAAGAAGTTTGAAAAACTAAATACACTTACTCGGTTTTCCTTATATTAGAATACAAACAAAAGCAGAAGGAGAAAGTTATATTCTTCGAGAAATTCAAACCAAGAAAGAGACGAACTCAACCGAAATAGCGAAATGTTAGAAGAAACCAAACGATGACAAAAAATCCGAGCAAAAGATTTTTAAAAAAATAATAAATGAATAAAAATCGTTTTGTTTTACAGGCGAGGAAAAAATGAAAGAAATGACTTTAATTTTTTTTTAAATTCTTACTAAAATAATTATTTGCATTTTTTGAAATTATCACATTAAAAATAAACAGAAATTTATTATTAATTAATTAATTAAACTATTTTTTAAATAATTATTCTCTATATTTGAGTTGCCATAATGATTGCAAACTCCACCGTACCAGAAAATTTATCCTAACCATACATTGTGCTTTCTTCGGCTACTACATCGAACCTGCAGTAATATTTTTGTAGGGTCAAGCATTAATAACCAGACTATTCTTTTAAATATTCTAAAAATTAAATCATTTAGAATTAAAATAAAGTATAACATCGTATACCAAATTATAGCTAATAGTGTGCTTAAGGTATCCGCATACGTTCGAAAACCCATTTTTGACCGAAAATCATAATTTTTTTTAATGTCTTATCTGAAAGCCTATTGTTTTTAGTTTTCAAAACAGTTTTTATTTTACACCTATGATGATCAGAAGTGAAATTAGAGACATTTTAGTAGAACTTGACAGTTGAAAATGGAGTGGTAAATAATACGATAAAGAAGCATTTTTCATTCTTCTTACTTAAGATATTTAAATTTTATTGCTTATTTTTGTATTATAATATTTTACATATACCAGGTATTATTTTGAAAGGTTTTCAGTGTGAATTTCTTTGTTTTCTATGACATTGTTGCAAATTTAGGTAATTTTGAATCATTTCAGTATCTTGATTCTCCGTTAATGATGTAATTTTTGATACTAATCGTAGGAAAAGTAAATAAATTGTACTTATGATCAATATCAATCACTAAAAGTATCTCTAGATCAACTAATAGGCGTTATAAAGTTATTTGACTGAAAAACAATATTCAAATCTATCGATGGTGGCTGAATGATAGAAAACGATAATGACACATAAGACTCAAGAAAACGACTAAAAAAAATTTCCAATCAGAAAATTTTTAAAAATGTGCTAAGCTGGCGAAAACTAAGGACTAGCCTACAAAACTGGGAAGTATTGAAGAAAAATTCTTTTTTCTTCTCATTGTAAATTAAAAACATAAACTTTAAACTCATTTTTCTCAAAATGTGATGTTTTGCAAAATTTCCATTTTTCAAACACGATAACTAAAATTCAACTTATAATATCCGTCTCGAATTTGGCATACATATTATTTATTATATTGTCTAGGTAATGAACCAAAATATAAGTGAAATAATGCTCCATTAAAAAGTTATGTATGTTTTAAGGTTTGAAAAAAGGCCAAAATTCTTTAAAAATTCATGATTTCACACTAAAACTCTTATAATTTACATGTTTTTAGATATATTGCAAAACGTTTGCTTCAGGACCAATCCAATAGTTGAAGGATTATATATGCTAAAGGATTTATCATTCTGATCATTTCTTCTTGAACGAGGGTGTTTGAAAAAAGGTCAAATTTAGTGCAAAAAATCTAAGTTTTTTCAAATTTTTAAAAATATATTTAATTCATTTAACTTTTTTCTATGATTTATTAAGTTTTAACATAAATGTCATATAAAATACAAAAATATTGCTTCAAATATCATTATTTAAAAAAAAGGCCTCCAAACGTAGTCGGATACCTTAAAGCTCAGAAATATTTTAATTCACCATATCTACAATACTGAACTTCCAATCCACTGAGAAATGGAAAAGTGAAAATTTACTTTTCCCCCCCCCCCCCAAAAAAAAACATATTTGCCTACACACCACTACGATGGCTTTTCAGATTGGAATGAAAATCCTCTCCAATAGACCATATGACCAAAGGTCAAATAAAAGGACGACAATTTGATTCGAATTATGGAATTCATCAATTTTTCCTTGCCGTCAACTCTGTAATATGAAAATTTGAATAAATGATAACATACCGCAGATTCTGATATACTCAGGTGAGGAAGGGACTTCTAGAATCTAGGTAGTTTGAAGAGGGTCTGCACATAATTTGAAGAACTTTTAAATATCAGAATTTGATATTTAAGAGTTCACCGATGAGTTTAATACTTGACCGATTCTGTTATAGTAAGGTGACCAACCGTCCTCCTTTAAGGAGGACATAACACCACAGCATACCCCCGAACTCGGAGCCAGGACGGCTCCCTGTTGGTTGGTTGTGTATGCGTGAAATTTTATTGAAAAAGCCTGAACAAAAAAATACAACTTCTATATAAAGATACAAAAAACAGGACATTTAGAACAAAAGAATATAATATTTTTTTAAGTTAACTCTTTCAGGTCGTTGTGTTGTTGAATTTGAGAGGGTCGTGCATTATGTATGGAAGAAGAGAGAATATGAGTACATAGGATTAATTTAGACTCTGGCTAGTTGTTGACTCCATCTTTTGGAAATAAGAGTGTTTCGTTTTCCGCGATGAAGTGGATGAGTTTTCTGATTTTCGCCCTAGAATTGTTGTTGTTCGTAACTCTTTTCCACCAAAGTGGTTCTAAGTCAGCTGACGGTTTTGTTAGGTGGTATGATGTTGTAAACAGGCAACTTGTAGCACAGTGTAAGGGGTTTCCCAGGTTTCCGCAGCCACAAGAATCGCTGCTTCTGATGTTGAATCTTTTAAGATATGTCGGAAATGGCCCGTGGCCCGTGACGAACATTATTTCTGGCCTTTGCCATGGAGTAGGAGTTATCTTGACTTTAGGCAAAACGTTGTGAACACTTCTGCCTGTTTCTCCAAGGGAGGTAGATCCTCCCTCGAGAAGATTCCTCCTAAATGTCTTTCTTTTTAATATTTTAAAATAGGAGACTGAATTTAGATTTAAATTCTGAAAAATTAATATAATAAGAAAATAAACTCTATGAAATTGATAAAAGATGGTGGAAATATTCAGCCATTTAAAGAATGAACATATTTCATGTGAAAATTTATTCTTGTTCAATTTTCGTTGTACTGCCCTAGAATTAAAGCAGCAGTTGAAAGGATATTTTCATTTGCTAATGATTTTTGGACATTTGAGATATTGAGATTGAATGTTGATACTCTAGCCACACCATTTGCCATTTCATTTACTATGAAGGATATTTCATGTTCATATATTTCCAATGTATCGTTAGAATATGATACATGGACAAAAGATATTCATTCTATTGAAAAGAACAAATTTAAATAATAATTAATAGGCATGTATGCATAATTACAACTTATTATTTGGTTACAAATATTTTTATAATGCATTTATCATATAGTATTGTATTCTATATCATTGTTGCAATGAACAAAATATTTCTTTCATTTCTGATTTTCTCCTATTAAATTTCTTTTTGTCCTCTTTTTCATTGGAAAAAGTTGGTAATCTTAGTTATAGTCAAATGAGAAGGGGGGGTTTAGAGACTATGCAGCTTGGAGACGGTCTACACATGGGTTGGAGATCTCTGAAATATTAAAATAGATTAGACGTTTAGAGACTATGCAGCTTGAAGACGGTCTACACATGGGTTGGAGATCTCTGAAATATTAAAATAGATTAGACGTTTAGAGACTATGCAGCTTGAAGACGGTCTACACATGGGTTGGAGATCTCTGAAATATTAAAATAGATTAAATATCAAACGATAACACCTCTCATATTGTGTTTTGGTAAGATAAGGAGGGGACGTCTGGAGACTTGGTTCTTATAGAGAGTAAGTTCTCCTAATGCAGTTACAGTCAGATACAAATCATGAAAACATAAAACGCATGCGCAAAATCTATCTCCATCCTTCCTTCCTTCGTAGAGTGTTCCTATTATTTGTGAGTAATGATGTATCCTAGACAAAAAAATATTTTTTTATTTCAAGAAACATCTATAAATAAAATTAATAAATTCCATGACATAACTTATATTGAAAAGTGTCTCTGTTCAATTTTTTGATGCACGAATTACCCATGTGAATTAAGTTAATAAAGCTCACGACATTCAAAAAAGTTTTCTTAATAGATATCCCATTATTGGCAAAATTATAATTGTGTTATTTTATGATTTGCTGCATTCATTCTTATATTTATTCGAAGATTACCAGTCCAGACAATAACGTCTCTTTTAAATGTAGGTTATATTTGGTATTTATAATTGATTATTCGGAGGAATAATTTAGTCTTTATGATTGTCTTGGAAATTTGTTTTTCTTCTCAAAAAATATCCCGATTCTTTTTGTACGAAAATAAAAAAAAAATAGGATTAATCTATTAGGAAGTAATAATCTCTACATGAATTTCATTAATAATAAAATATAGAAATTTAGCAAATAAAGAAAATTAAATGCAAATGAAACAGAAATTTTTTTCCATTCGACATAATAATCAAATAACTTAATATTTTCCTCTTATTTTTAAAGCACTGGTCTGTCCAATTTTCTAAGTTAATTATCTGAGAAGGAATAAGCAACTTCCATTTTCACCTCCAGAAAACATTCGCAATAAAACACGAATAAATAAATAAGTCGTCTGAAATGAAATCATTTTCTTTTCTTTTTATAATATCCATTCGAAATTAAATCATCTCATTCAAGCGTGAAAACCATTCTTTACAAAACCATTTCTCGTTTTCATTATTTTTCTTTGAAGTGTTTTATTATTTTCTTAATCCTATAAATACTGTTTTCTAAGTGTACGCATTTTCTTTATTTGACATCAATACACGCTTTTTTAGTACGACACATAGAAAAATAGCCTGTATCTCCAAAGAAAAAAGAACATAATCTCTGACCAAAATGAAAGAAAAAAGATTCCAAAATAAGAGTTCCGAAGAAAGTGAAGTGTGACGTGTATAAGAGAGCATCACAGCAAGAAAAAATCGTTCTGAAAAAGGATTGGCGTATAGAAAAAGGTGACACTTGGTTAGAGCGGAAAAATGTAATTCAAAAATCAGCCTGCCGTAACGAAACCCAATTTCAGAATACACCTGCCATGGACAAAAAAAGAATTCGATGGATCCACAGTTTGGTTGCGTCATTCAGAATAATCTGCCAAGAAACTGAAGGTGAATTGTCTGAGAAATAAATTTTTCTTGGTTCTTTTAAGAAGAAAAAATTCCTTTTTTAATATAAAAATATTATCGGTAAAACTACCGAATTTGAAGTTCTGCATTTATTATAAACTGTATTATATTTAATACGCATTATAAAGGAAATAATTTAGAACAGATTATTTTATAGAATAATGCGTCTGCTTGAAATCAAACAACACTATCTACAGATGTTAAGATTTTGAGCTAATGTACCGAATGTATTTAAAAGAAAAACCAGCGGGAGTGACTTTGCCTCGAACTTCTTATGTACTTGCCAATATGGCCCGTTTTGAATTTAACTCCGTCGAAAAATGAAGAAATCTAGCATGCATTTTGAACAGTAATTCTTCCAGTTGACCGAATTGAGTTTAAAATTTGATAAAGGTCTAAAACATTTTTTTGAATACTACATACTAAATTTCATTTATCTGGTTTGTTTGGGATTTGGGTTATTGTGTTCACGTAACTACAAAAAAATAGACCAATGATCATTCTTCCCTTTGACTGATCTTATATAACAATTTATACACGTCTACAGTCCTGGCGATAAAACCGCACGTCAAATTTCACCCTTCTAGCTTGTTACATTTTAGTGTTATCGTTGTCACGTGTACGAAAACGAACAGACAAACAGACTTATTGTACCGAATTTCGTGCAAAATTTGGTACATTAAAACTCACGTACTTATCTACATATTCTTTTGTGCAAAGAGTAACTAAATTTCATTTGCTTATCTCACTTATTTTTTGAATTATTATCTTCATCCGCAAGCCAAAAAGCATATTTACAAAAAGGGGCTTTTCGTACATGGAACTATCTGAAAAGTGGGCATACAACAAAATCTAGAAATATAATTTTTGGATGATTACAAATCTTTCTTATTTCTCGAAATACAATTTTTTGATGATTACAAATCTTTCTCTTTCTCTAAATACAATTTTTTGGTGATTACAATTCTTTCTTATCGCTCGAAATATAATTTTTTGATGATTACAAATCTTTCTCTTTCTCGAAATATAATATTTTGATGATTACAAATCTTTCTATTTCTGAAAATCGAATTCTTTGATAATTACAAACCTCTTAGTATACGAGAAAGTAAAAATAGGAGACAAGATATCTTAAGGGATAAAAAGAATCCTGCAGAATTAGTCTTCGTAAACTGAAATTAGATTTCATAAACGGAAAGAACAGAGAAAATTATTTGGCATCTTTTATTTACTACTATTAAATAGTTGTAATTCTTTTTTAATATTAATCGGATGCAATTATTTCTAGTAGCAATGAAGATAATAGTAACATAACTGGATCAAAAGATTCTATCTTCTCCTAAAAAATAAGATTTTTACAAATAGTTTCATTTGAATTTATGCCGAAAAATTTGCAAAGCAACTGAAAGCGAATCGTCTGAGAAATATGCTTTTTTTGCTTCTTTCAATAATTCTCTTTGATAAAATAATGTTATCGGTAAAAATGATTAAATTCAAATTTCTTTATTTGTAATAAGCTACATATTCTTTAATAAGAGTTGCTTTTTCATTAAAAATGGTATAAAATGAAATATCATTACCGTTCAAAATGATGAGTTCGAATTTCTTTAATTAAAATTAAATGAATGTTTATCAAACATCAGATAGATTATAAATATCATCCTTTACCTTAAAAAATACACATCTAGAATTATAAATGAATCGTTGAATGCCGAAACCGCATGAGACAATAATATCAAAATGCTGAGAGCTTCAAAAAAATCTCATTCATTTTTTTAAAATCCATGATTAAATCTTTTTGTATCTGATATATTTTATACTACCAATTATGAGATTTTACTTGACTCTTGTCATTTCTTTACTCATTATCTCAATACCCTTTTATAATAAGAAAGCAGCATAAATGGAGTTTTGAAAAAATAATTTGAAGCATGTAGATTCTGCAATTAATGATTCAGTTATTTGAGTGATTTTTATTTATCTTTATGCCGGACAACATTCAGGAAATCAGTTTATAAATGATGTATCAAAAACTTTAACGGTAAAACGAATCGGTAAGAAAAAATAGTCTTGGTTCTTTATAAAATTGAAACAGTTAAGAGAAAATCTGCTACTATGTGTTAGTCATTAATGGAAAAAAGCACATATGGTGCTATTTTTATGTGATAATTTTTAAGCAATAAATGTCTAATTTGCTTCGATGTTGTCTTATGAATTACAATCAAAGAGCTGCCTTTTTAAACTCAATAAATGTCATGTTATCCGATGGAGAAATGC